>JAHLWY010006445.1:0-25591 GCA_020002185.1 Paraescarpia echinospica | reverse complement strand
GCGTCGTCGAACGACAGGAGGACGAGAGGAGATACTAAAAAAATGTCACAGTGATGATCTAATTTTTTTTAGCTCACCACAATTTGCACCTGCACCCATCCTTGAGACTCGCCAAAAATCGCCAACAAAACACCTCAAACTGCACCACCCGTGAGACTCACTAAAATCTACAAAAAATACTACCTTTGCAAAACTATTTTGGAGGTACTCCTATCTCTAGTGCCCTACCAAAATAGAGTTCCCGATCCCCGATATGGCGCCTATGAAAAGGATTGTGACGAAATCGGGTTTTATTTGTTTGGCCCTCCACGTAAGGCGCGACCCAGTTGGTGTTTGGTAGCACCCTTCGGCAGTGAATAGCGACCCTCTTAGCATTCACGAGATGCTGTGTTGGTGTAATGCCTACATCAACCGGCATTGTTTGTTCTTCATTTTTAAAATTTGTGATTCCGGTGAACACAGGCTTAAAACCTTAAATCTGCATAAATGATCCGCTTATATAGTATAGATGTACACATTCCCTTCGCTGTAACAAAACAGATAATTCCGACCTTATTCTGTGTCTGTTTGTTGTCATTGTTCTCCGGTGAATCGCCATTCCCGGTCCTGTATTAGGAACGCAGCCGACGGTTTGGTTAGTGGATTCAATCAGTTCAGTTGTATATACCACCGACACACGTCCACAATATCGTTGTGATTATTACAGGTATCTACTGCTGACTTTGGCATTACCTACTTACTTATCCTCTTCCCACACGATCTCTTGGGTTCTCCTTGCTGCTATGCTCCATATTAACCCAGCAGCCCCAAGTTCGTCGTTCCTTGTTCTTCGTTATGTCGGTTTTGGTCTAAACATTTTTCCTAGCACAGATGTATAAACGTGTCCGAAACTTCTAGTATATTGACCAACAGCACGTATTTAAATTCACCCGTAGTAAGACATTCAATACTGTATTTGTGGAACGGGTTGGCATATTATTAAAAGCATCGACCTATCAACCAAGAGATTCTGGGTTTTCTTGCTGTTGTTTCGAACCTTGGGAAAGTTTGTACATACAAAGCACGTTTCTCAAGCTCGCTCAACCGTCTGAATGAACAGTCGGCTATGTACAGTTGATTTGTGGATATTCGCGTATGAACAGTCTTCGCGCAAAACTTCTAGCAGTTGTAGCCCAAACAATGGCGCCACAAGGCGAACAGGAACGCAGCCATCAAAGCAGACTCCCGAAATCACAACATCAGACAAACATATGTTAAAATAACAAAACAATATATTCTAACTATGCCCTGAAGAGACCACATGACAGTAGTCTACGGGCAAACCTGCAAATAGTGAGGTTGATTCTCAAATCGAGGGACTAATTCCCACTATGATTTTCAATTACACAAATATCTGATGTGTCCGAAAGTGGGTGAAGGACATTTCAGAAATGTAGCTTATTACCTTTTTGGACGCCATATTTAAATACGGAAGCCATTTTCAAGCGGAAGTCAAGTTATTCAAAAATGATGTCCTACAGCTAAATCTAATGATCGGATCTTAAAGCTGTATAAAAAAAAAAAAAAAACTTTATTTTTGCCAATAATGATAATAGAAAGATTATATTAATATTGCCGTAGTCGGAATTTTATTATGAACAACTTTTGTTAATACAACTTCAAGATCCAATCACTAGATTTTGCTGTAGGACGTCAGTATTGAATAGCTTGACTTCCGCTTGAAAATGTTTACAGATGGCGTCCAAAAGGTAATAAGATACTCTTCTGAAATGCTGTCACCCATTTTCGAACACCTCAGATATTTGTGTAACTGAACATCATAGTGGGAATTAGTTCCTAAATTTAAGAATCAAATCTTGTCTGTTTATTTGGAGGTCTGGTTGGAGGGTGGGTGGCAGTTTTATGTTTTGCTGACTCAATGGGGGTGCAGTTTGAGGTCTGAAGGACAGCAGTTGGGGGATATAAAATCGCCACCCCCAACGTCAAGCTACGGGCTTGCTTACGCCTATCGTACAATATAGTTTTAAAATGATTTGAATGCTCTATATAATCCGAAAACAGGTTTACCATAATTTGATGGGAGTCAATTTCATTGTTGACCCTGATTCAGGGTAACCAGTCTCAATAGGAAGACCAAAGACGTCTCAGTATATAGTCCCTCTTGTGTGGTGTAGACGGTGGCGCTACATCACGGAGTTTGGATAATTGAGGCTAGAAACGACGTGGGTCCATCGTGCACTCCCCAACAGGACGGACAGTCCCTGAAAATCGCGATGTTTGCCAGGAATCTGAACAAATAACTTGGGACTTTTATTTTAATTCAGCAGTTCTGAGTAACAGTTTACAAATCTATACTGCTTACCAGTGGTGGCATGTAACGAAGTACATATACTTCATTACAATACTTAAGTAGTTTTTTCAAGTAATCGGCATGTAACGAAGTACAATTTTAATAAAGTACTTTTACTTGTAACGAAGTAGTTTTAACAATACTTTTTACTTCGTTACTTTCGTTTACTTCGCGAAATATTTTCGTTACAGTATGTCCGTGTCTAGTCGCCAGGAGGATACTAACGCCGATTCACGGCCAGGTCGCAATCGTATTTGCATATAAACCTCCCTTTGGATAGCGCGTCAACGCGTCAACCTCTATAAATAAGAGATCACCGAGCGGAAAGTCGTTTGGAATGATTTTTTGGATGGATGTTACTAGTCATATATTTATGTTACGAAAATATTGCGACTTAGTGCACTTTTAAGGTCCAAACAGCGACCCGGTTTGCATCAACATACGCTGCTATATCGCTCACTGCGGTAACGCACGGCCGCAGCGGCGCAGACTGGCGCCAACCGGGTCGCTCTCTTGGCCTCAAAGGTTTGCTAAGACGCAATATTTTCGTAACACAAATATGCTTGGGATGATGTGGAATGGTGGATCTACCGCAATGAGCTTTCAAATTTAAGCAACAGTGTAGTTCTATCGACGAAATTGGGGTGGGCTCGGATACTAAACAAGAGCCCATGTTTCGTAACTATACTGCTATGTATTATGCTGCCTTTTACTTGTTATAAATGGTCTGCGGGCTCGCCCATTTCATAAGGTCTAGGGGGCACGTTCCCCCAACCCCCTGGATCCGCCTATGGGTTCGTAATTAGTTATTCGTGATTGGCAAAAAAGCTGACCTGGGAAGCAGCTTTATTGTTAGGCTCGATTATCCACGCTCCGATGTACGGCGCCACCGTGTGTTGCAAACAAGAGAGCCTAGCCTTAATTACCTAGACTCCGCCATGAGGCGCCACCTTCTATCGCTCCTGTATACCTTGTGCCATGAATCGGTAAACTATAAAATTAAATTGACATTATACAAGAGCGTTTTTTTTTCAGTTTATACTAGTGTGTGAACCAACGCGTAACACCGAATATATTGACAACACTAGCTACACACAAAATAAAGCTGAATTGGAAACGATAACGTTTATGTAGCAGGCTCATATAACAGTATGACAGGTCTATTACTAAGCTTTTCGGAACACTGCTTTTCGGTGCATTTATTTTTCTGTAAAACTATACAAATAATCATTATCTAAAACTAATATAAATCACATTAAATACTTTTTTAAGTTTACAGTTGACAGGCTCAATCGCATAACTGATGTGGTGCCACCAGGGGTGGATCCAGATAGGGTAGTTTAGCGGGATCCAAAACCCCCTTGAGACTCGCAAAAACTCAATACACAGCGAGCTTGGCGACCGAACCAAGTTCTTTTAGGGTGGGGGGAGCTGTAGCTACGCTGTTGGATATTGATATCGGAAGACGCGGGAGGGCATGGTGTTGAAGATTTTCAGCAGGAGCTTCACATCCACTCCGCTGTCGCCACTCCGACGTCCCGCTGTCGGATCAGAAGACTACGGGGGTACTTTTGGACATTTTTCACGGCAACGTTCATCATTTCAGAACGTCTACGGGGGCACATTCAAAAAGTGTAGGAGGCACGCTCATCTAGCGCAGAAATAGCGTGACCAAATGTCAAAGGCCTAAGTGCCCCTAGTTCCCTTTGGTCCGCCTGTGCCTCCAAACGTAACAGTCAATTGTTAAGTCATCTATCACCGGACTCTCTTTCTTGGCTATGTTACTCGGACATGCGAGAATCTGTTAAGCGAGACTAAAAAGATAGGACTCTCTTTCTTGGCTATGTTACTCGGACATGCGAGAATCTGTTAAGCGAGACTAAAAAGATAGCCTGAATTCAGTGGCAACTTCGCGTTGTGATGAATTAGAGTGATTACCGGGTATCTTCTTAATGCAATTGATTCGCAAGGTAACTCAACTAGTAGCAGTAGATTGTTAAGTCTTTACAAAACATTCGAACCATCTTTAAACCTCGATTATATTGACAGACAGAAATAAAACGGAATTACATATTCCAGAGGGTCTAGTAATAAACTTGTTCGTGTAAGTATCTTTCATTGGGTAAAATGATTTGACATTTATTTGCATTATCCAAAACATTTGTTATGTAGAATTAATTGTTCATATAAATACAGACTCCGTCACCGAAATAAAGTTATGCCGTCTGACGGTAACAGTCAACCGGTGTCTGCGCGACCTGACTCTTCTCAAGCTACCATAAACTATCATTCAACACGTACTTTTGTTAGAGGGTGGACAGAAGAAGGATGACCGACCCTGAGAAAAGAGGCTGGGATGGAATGCAGCCTAACAGGAAGACTAGTGAGAAGCCGAATGAGATAGGCAGGCCACTTGGCAAGGATGGATGCAGGCAAACTTGCAAAGAGATCAGAGGCGGATCAACACCAAGGACGCGGGAGAAGGGGAAGGCAACAACTGAGATGGGAGGACTGTGTAAGGAGGGACATGAGACGAGCGGGTGAGGACGAAAGATGGAGCGAGAAGGCTGCTGATAGGAAGCTATGGAGAGAACGCACAGGACGAGTAGTTCAATAATACCATACTTGACCCCACCCATGTACCGGGAACAGGCAGGAAGAACAGGACGAGGGGTTCAACAATACCACACCTGACCCCACCCCTGTACAGGGAACAGGGAGGAAGAACAGGACGAGGGGTTCAACAATACTACACCTGACTCCACCCCTGTACAGGGAACAGGGAGGAAGAACAGGACGAGGGGTTCAACAAAACTACACCTGACTATACCCTTGTACAGGGAACAGGAAGGAAGAATAGGACGAGGGGTTCAACAATACTACACCTGACTCCACCCTTGTACCGGGAACAGGGAGGAAGGACAGGACGAGGTGTTCAACAATACTACACCTGACCCCACCCTTGTACCGGGAACAGGGAGGAAGAACAGGACGAGGGGTTCAACAATACTACACCTGACCCCACCCCAGTACCGGGAACAGGGAGGAAGAACAGGACGAGTGGTTCAACAATACTACATCTGACCACACCCCTGTACCGGGAACAGGGAGGAAGAACAGGACGAGGGGTTCAACAATACAACACCTGACTCCACCCCTATACCGGGAACAGGGAGGAAGAACAGGACGAGGGGTTCAACAATACTACACCTGACTCCACCCTTGTACAGGGAACAGGGAGGAAGAACAGGGCGAGGGGTTCAACAATAATACACCTGACACCACCCTTGTACAGGGAACAGGAAGGAAGAACAGGACGAGGGGTTCAAAAATACTACACCTGACTCCACCCCTGTACAGGGAACAGGGAGGAAGAACAGGACGAGGGGTTCAACAATACTACACCTGACTCCACCCCTACACCGGGAACAGGGAGGACGAACAGGACGAGGGGTTCAACAATACTACACATGACTCCACCCTTGTACAGGGAACAGGGAGGAAGAACAGGGCGAGGGGTGCAACAATATTACACCTGACTCCACCCTTGTACAAGGAACAGGGAGGAAGAACAGGGCGAGGGGTTCAACAATACTACACATGACTCCACCCCTATACCGGGAACAGGGAGGAAGAACAGGACGAGGGGTTCAACAATACTACACATGACTCCACCCTTGTACAGGGAACAGGGAGGAAGAACAGGGCGAGGGGTTCAACAATAATACACCTGAACCCACCCCTATACCGGGAACAGGGAGGAAGAACAGGACGAGGGGTTCAACAATACTACACCTGACCCCACCCCTGTACCGGGAACAGGGAGGAAGAACAGGACGAGGAGTTCAACAATACTACACCTGACCCCACCCCTGTACCGGATACAGGGAGGAAGAACAGGACGAGGGGTTCAACAATAATACATCTGACTCCACCATTGTACAGGGAACAGGGAGGAAGAACAGGGCGAGGGGTTCAACAATACCACACCTGACTCCACCCCTGTACCGGGAACAGGGAGGAAGAACAGGACGAGGGGTTCAACAATACTACACCTGACTCCACCCTTGTACAGGTAACAGGGAGGAAGAACAGGACGAGGGGTTCAACAATACTACACCTGACTCCAACCCTGTACAGGGAACAGGGATGAAGAACAGGGCGAGGGGTTCAACAATACTACACCTGACTCAACCCTTGTACAGGGAACAGGGAGGAAGAACAGGACGAGAGGTTCAACAATACTACAGCTGACTCCACCCCTGTACAGGGAACAGGGAGGAAGAAAAGGAGGAGGGGTTCAACAATAGTACACCTGACTCCACCCCTGTACAGGGAACAGGGAGGAAGAACAGGGCGAGGGGATCAACAACACTACACCTGACCCCACCCCTGCACAGGGAACAGGGAGGAAGAACAGGGCGAGGGGTTCAACAATACTACCCCTGACTCCAACCTTGTACAGGGAACAGGGAGGAAGAACAGGACGAGGGGTTCAACAATACTACACCTGACTCCACCCCTGTACAGGGAACAGGGAGGAAGAACAGGACGAGGGGTTCAACAATACTACACCTGACTCCACCCCTGTACCGGGAACAGGGAGGAAGAACAGGACGAGGGGTTCAACAATAATACACCTGACTCCACCCCTGTACCGGGAACAGGGAGGAAGAACAAGACGAGGGGTTCAACAATACTAAACCTGACTCAACCCTTGTACCGGGAACAGGGAGGAAGAACAGGACGAGGGGTTCAACAATACTACACCTGACTCCACCCCTGTTCCGGCGACAGGGAGGAAGAACAGGACGAGGGTTTCAACAATAGTACACCTGACTCCACCCCTGTACCGGGAACAGGGAGGAAGAACAGGACGAGGGGTTCAACAATACTACACCTGACTCCACCCCTGTACCGGGAACAGGGAGGAAGAACAGGAAGAGGGGTTCAACAATACTACACCTGACTCCACCCCTGTACCGGGAACAGGGAGGAAGAACAGGACGAGGGGTTCAACAATACTACACCTGACCCCACCCCTGTACCGGGAACAGGGAGGAAGAACAGGACGAGGGGTTCAACAATACTACACCTGACCCCACCCTTGTACCGGGAACAGGGAGGAGGAACAGGACCAGGGGTTCAAAAATACTACACCTGACCCCACCTCTGTACCGGGAACAGGGAGGAAGAACAGGACGAGGGGTTCAACAATACTACACCTGACCCCACCCCTGTACCGGGAACAGGGAGGAAGAACAGGACGAGGGGTTCAACAATACTACACCTGACCCCACCCCTGTACCGGGAACAGGGAGGAAGAAAAGGACCAGGGGTTCAACAATACTACACCTGAATCCACCCTTGTACAGGGAACAGGGAGGAAGAACAGGACGAGGGGTTCAACAATACTACACCTGACTCCAGCCCTGTACCGGGAACAGGGAGGAAGAACAGGACGAGGTGTTCACCAATACTACACCTGACTCCACCCCTGTACCGGGAACAGGGAGGAAGAACAAGACGAGGGGTTCAACAATACTAAACCTGACTCAACCCTTGTACAGGGAACAGGGAGGAAGAACAGGATGAGGGGTTCAGTAATACTACACCTGACTCCACCCCTGTACTGGGAACAGGGAGGAAGAACAGGACGAGGGGATCAACAATAGTACACCTGACTCCACCCCTGTACCGGGAACAGAGAGGAAGAACAGGAAGAGGGGTTCAACAATACTACACCTGACCCCACCCCTGTACCGGGAACAGGGAGGAAGAACAGGTCGAGGGGTTCAACAATACTACACCTGACTCCACCCCTGTACCGGGAACAGGGAGGAAGAACAGCGCGAGGGGTTCAACAATACTACACCTGACCCCACCCTTGTACCGGGAACAGGAAGGAAGAACAGGACGAGGGGTTGAACAATACTACACCTGACTCCACCCCTGTACCGGAAACAGGGAGGAAGAACAGGACGAGGGGTTCAACAATACTACACCTGACCCCACCCCTGTACCTGGAACAAGGAGGAAGAACAGGACGATGGGTTCAACAATACTACACATGACTCCACCCTTGCACAGGGAACAGGGAGGAAGAACAGGACGAGGGGTTCAACAATACTACACCTGACTCCATCCCTGTACCGGGAACAGGGAGGAAGAACAGGACGAGGGGTTCAACAATACTACACCTGACTCCAACCCTGTACCGGGAACAGGGAGGAAGAACAGGACGAGGGGTTCAACAATACTACTCCTGACTCCACCCCTGTACCGGGAACAGGGAGGAAGAACAGGACGAGGAGTTCAACAATACTACACCTGACCCCACCCCTGTACCGGATACAGGGAGGAAGAACAGGACGAGGGGTTCAACAATAATACATCTGACTCCACCATTGTACAGGGAACAGGGAGGAAGAACAGGGCGAGGGGTTCAACAATACCACACCTGACTCCACCCCTGTACCGGGAACAGGGAGGAAGAACAGGACGAGGGGTTCAACAATACTACACCTGACTCCACCCTTGTACAGGTAACAGGGAGGAAGAACAGGACGAGGGGTTCAACAATACTACACCTGACTCCAACCCTGTACAGGGAACAGGGATGAAGAACAGGGCGAGGGGTTCAACAATACTACACCTGACTCCACCCTTGTACAGGGAACAGGGAGGAAGAACAGGACGAGAGGTTCAACAATACTACAGCTGACTCCACCCCTGTACAGGGAACAGGGAGGAAGAAAAGGAGGAGGGGTTCAACAATAGTACACCTGACTCCACCCCTGTACAGGGAACAGGGAGGAAGAACAGGGCGAGGGGATCAACAACACTACACCTGACCCCACCCCTGCACAGGGAACAGGGAGGAAGAACAGGGCGAGGGTTCAACAATGCACCCCTGACTCCAACACAGGGAACAGGGAGGAAGAACAGGACGAGGGTTCAACAATACTACCCTGACTCCACCCTGTACAGGGAACAGGGAGGAAAGAACAGGACGAGGGGTTCAACAATACTACACCTGACTCCACACCTGTACCGGGAACAGGGGGAGGAAGAACAGGACGAGGGTTCAACAATAATGCACTCCCACCCCTGTACCGGGAACAGGGAGGAAGAACAGGACGAGGGGTTCAACAATACTACACCTGACTCCACCCCTGTACCGGGAACAGGGAGGAAGAACAGGACGAGGGGTTCAACAATACTACACCTGACTCCACCCCTGTACCGGGAACAGGGAGGAAGAACAGGACGAGGGGTTCAACAATACTACACCTGACTCCACCCTTGTACAGGGAACAGGGAGGAAGAACAGGACGAGGGGTTCAACAATACTACACCTGACTCCACCCCTGTACAGGGAACAGGGATGAAGAACAGGGCGAGGGGTTCAACAATACTACACCTGACACCACCCTTGTACAGGGAACAGGGAGGAAGAACAGGACGAGAGGCTGGCTGGGACGAGGGGTTCCAGCAATGCACTACACCTGAGGCCCCACCCCTGTACCGGGAACAGGGAGGAAGAACAGGACGAGGGATTCAACAATACTACACCTGACCCCACCCCTGTACCGGGAACAGGGAGGAAGAACAGGACGAGGGGTTCAACAATACTACACCTGACTCCACCCCTGTACCGGAAAGAGGGAGGAAGAAAAGGACGAGGGGTTCAACAATACTACACCTGACCCCACCCCTGTACCGGGAACAGGGAGGAAGAACAGGACGAGGGGTTCAACAATACTACACCTGACTCCACCCCTGTACCGGGAACAGGGAGGAAGAACAGGACGAGGGGTTCAACAATACTACACCTGACTCCAGCCCTGTACCGGGAACAGGGAGGAAGAACAGGACGAGGGGTTCAACAATACTACACCTGACCCCACCCCTGTACCGGGAACAGGGAGGAAAAAGAACAAGGACCCGAGGTGTTCACCAGCCACTGACTCCACCCCTGTACACCACAGGTGGGAGGAATCGGAGCAGGGTTCAACAATACTAAACCTGACTCAACCCTTGTACAGGGAACAGGGAGGAAGAACAGGATGAGGGGTTCAGTAATACTACACCTGACTCCACCCCTGTACTGGGAACAGGGAGGAAGAACAGGACGAGGGGATCAACAATAGTACACCTGACTCCACCCCTGTACCGGGAACAGAGAGGAAGAACAGGAAGAGGGGTTCAACAATACTACACCTGACCCCACCCCTGTACCGGGAACAGGGAGGAAGAACAGGTCGAGGGGTTCAACAATACTACACCTGACTCCACCCCTGTACCGGGAACAGGGAGGAAGAACAGCGCGAGGGGTTCAACAATACTACACCTGACCCCACCCTTGTACCGGGAACAGGAAGGAAGAACAGGACGAGGGGTTGAACAATACTACACCTGACTCCACCCCTGTACCGGAAACAGGGAGGAAGAACAGGACGAGGGGTTCAACAATACTACACCTGACCCCACCCCTGTACCTGGAACAAGGAGGAAGAACAGGACGATGGGTTCAACAATACTACACATGACTCCACCCTTGCACAGGGAACAGGGAGGAAGAACAGGACGAGGGGTTCAACAATACTACACCTGACTCCATCCCTGTACCGGGAACAGGGAGGAAGAACAGGACGAGGGGTTCAACAATACTACACCTGATTCCAACCCTGTACCGGGAACAGGGAGGAAGAACAGGACGAGGGGTTCAAAAACACTACTCCTGACTCCACCCCTGTACCGGGAACAGGGAGGAAGAACAGGACGAGGGGTTCAACAATACTACACCTGACCCCACCCCTGTACCGGGAACAGGGAGGAAGAACAGGACGAGGGGTTCAACAATAGTACACCTGACTCCACCCCTGTACCGGGAACAGGGAGGAAGAACAGGAAGAGGGGTTCAACAATACTACACCTGACCCCACCCCTGTACCGGGAACAGGGAGGAAGAACAGGACGAGGGGTTCAACAATACTACAACTGACTCCTCTCCTGTTCCGGGAACAGGGAGGAAGAACAGCGCGAGGGGTTCAACAATACTACAGCTGACCCCACCCTTGTACCGGGAACAGGGAGGAAGAACAGGACGAGGGGTTGAACAATACTACACCTGACTCCACCCCTGTACCGGGAACAGGGAGGAAGAACAGGACGAGGGGTTCAACAATACTACACCTGACTCCACCCCTGTACCTGGAACAGGAGGGAGGAAGAAAAGGAATGAACAGGACAGGAAGGGAGGACGAGGGGTTCAACAATACTACACCTGACTCCATCCCTGTACCGGGAACAGGGAGGAAGAACAGGACGAGGGGTTCAACAATACTACACCTGACTCCAACCCTGTACCGGGAACAGGGAGGAAGAACAGGACGAGGGGTTCAACAATACTACTCCTGACTCCACCCCTGTACCGGGAACAGGGAGGAAGAACAGGACGAGGGGTTCAACAATACTACACCTGACCCCACCCCTGTACCGGGAACAGGGAGGAAGAACAGGACGAGGGGTTCAACAATAGTACACCTGACTCCACCCCTGTACCGGGAACAGGGAGGAAGAACAGGAAGAGGGGTTCAACAATACTACACCTGACCCCACCCCTGTACCGGGAACAGGGAGGAAGAACAGGACGAGGGGTTCAACAATACTACAACTGACTCCTCTCCTGTACCGGGAACAGGGAGGAAGAACAGCGCGAGGGGTTCAACAATACTACAGCTGACCCCACCCTTGTACCGGGAACAGGGAGGAAGAACAGGACGAGGGGTTGAACAATACTACACCTGACTCCACCCCTGTACCGGGAACAGGGAGGAAGAACAGGACGAGGGGTTCAACAATACTACACCTGACCCCACCCCTGTACCTGGAACAAGGAGGAAGAACAGGACGATGGGTTCAACAATACTACACCTGACTCCACCCTTGCACAGGGAACAGGGAGGAAGAACAGGACGAGGGGTTCAACAATACTACACCTGACTCCATCCCTGTACCGGGAACAGGGAGGAAGAACAGGACGAGGGGTTCAACAATACTACACCTGACTCCAACCCTGTACCGGGAACAGGGAGGAAGAACAGGACGAGGGGTTCAACAATACTACTCCTGACTCCACCCCTGTACCGGGAACAGGGAGAAAGAACAGGACGAGGGGTTCAACAATACTACACCTGACCCCACCCCTGTACCGGGAACAGGGAGGAAGAACAGGACGAGGGGTTCAACAATAGTACACCTGACTCCACCCCTGTACCGGGAACAGGGAGGAAGAACAGGAAGAGGGGTTCAACAATACTACACCTGACCCCACCCCTGTACCGGGAACAGGGAGGAAGAACAGGACGAGGGGTTCAACAATACTACAACTGACTCCTCTCCTGTACCGGGAACAGGGAGGAAGAACAGCGCGAGGGGTTCAACAATACTACAGCTGACCCCACCCTTGTACCGGGAACAGGGAGGAAGAACAGGACGAGGGGTTGAACAATACTACACCTGACTCCACCCCTGTACCGGGAACAGGGAGGAAGAACAGGACGAGGGGTTCAACAATACTACACCTGACCCCACCCCTGTACCTGGAACAAGGAGGAAGAACAGGACGATGGGTTCAACAATACTACACCTGACTCCACCCTTGCACAGGGAACAGGGAGGAAGAACAGGACGAGGGGTTCAACAATACTACACCTGACTCCACCCTTGTACAGGGAACAGGGAGGAAGAACAGGACGAGGGGTTCAGTAATACTACACCTGACTCCACCCCTGTACTGGGAACAGGGGGGAAGAACAGGACGAGGGGTTCAACAATAGTACACCTGACTCCACCCCTGTACCGGGAACAGAGAGGAAGAACAGGAAGAGGGGTTCAACAATACTACACCTGACTCCACCCCTGTACCGGGAACAGGGAGGAAGAACAGGTCGAGGGGTTCATCAATACTACACCTGACTCCACCCCTGTACCGGGAACAGGGAGGAAGAACATCGCGAGGGGTTCAACAATACTACACCTGACCCCACCCTTGTACCGGGAACAGGAAGGAAGAACAGGACGAGGGGTTGAACAATACTACACCTGACTCCACCCCTGTACCGGAAACAGGGAGGAAGAACAGGACGAGGGGTTCAACAATACTACACCTGACCCCACCCCTGTACCTGGAACAAGGAGGAAGAAAAGGACGATGGGTTCAACAATACTACACATGACTCCACCCTTGCACAGGGAACAGGGAGGAAGAACAGGACGAGGGGTTCAACAATACTACACCTGACTCCATCCCTGTACCGGGAACAGGGAGGAAGAACAGGACGAGGGGTTCAACAATACTACACCTGATTCCAACCCTGTACCGGGAACAGGGAGGAAGAACAGGACGAGGGGTTCAACAACACTACTCCTGACTCCACCCCTGTACCGGGAACAGGGAGGAAGAACAGGACGAGGGGTTCAACAATACTACACCTGACCCCACCCCTGTACCGGGAACAGGGAGGAAGAACAGGACGAGGGGTTCAACAATAGTACAACTGACTCCACCCCTGTACCGGGAACAGGGAGGAAGAACAGGAAGAGGGGTTCAACAATACTACACCTGACCCCACCCCTGTACCGGGAACAGGGAGGAAGAACAGGACGAGGGGTTCAACAATACTACAACTGACTCCTCTCCTGTACCGGGAACAGGGAGGAAGAACAGCGCGAGGGGTTCAACAATACTACAGCTGACCCCACCCTTGTACCGGGAACAGGGAGGAAGAACAGGACGAGGGGTTGAACAATACTACACCTGACTCCACCCCTGTACCGGGAACAGGGAGGAAGAACAGGACGAGGGGTTCAACAATACTACACCTGACCCCACCCCTGTACCTGGAACAAGGAGGAAGAACAGGACGATGGGTTCAACAATACTACACCTGACTCCACCCCTGTACCGGGAACAGGGAGGAAGAACATCGCGAGGGGTTCAACAATACTACACCTGACCCCACCCTTGTACCGGGAACAGGAAGGAAGAACAGGACGAGGGGTTGAACAATACTACACCTGACTCCACCCCTGTACCGGAAACAGGGAGGAAGAACAGGACGAGGGGTTCAACAACACTACTCCTGACTCCACCCCTGTACCGGGAACAGGGAGGAAGAACAGGACGAGGGGTTCAACAATACTACACCTGACCCCACCCCTGTACCGGGAACAGGGAGGAAGAACAGGACGAGGGGTTCAACAATACTACACCTGACTCCACCCCTGTACCGGGAACAGGGAGGAAGAACAGGACGAGGGGTTCAACAATACTACCCCTGACTCCACCCCTGTATCGGGAACAGGGAGGAAGAACAGGACGAGGGGTTCAACAATACTACACCTGACCCCTCCCCTGTACCGGGAACAGGGAGGAAGAACAGGACGAGGGGTTCAACAATACTACAACTGACCCCACCCCTGTACCGGGAACAGGGAGGAAGAACAGGACGAGGGGTTCAACAATACTACACCTGACTCCACCCCTTTATTGGGAACAGGGAGGAAGAACAGGACGAGGGGTTCAACAATACTACCCCTGACTCCACCCCTGTACCGGGAACAGGGAGGAAGAACAGGACGAGGGGTTTAACAATACTACCCCTGACTCCACCCCTGTATCGGGAACAGGGAGGAAGAACAGGACGGGGGGTTCAAAAATACTACACCTGACTCCACCACTGTACCGGGAACAGGGAGGAAGAACAGGACGAGGGGTTCAACAATACTACACCTGACTCCACCCCTGTATTGGGAACAGGGAGGAAGAACAGGACGAGGGGTTCAACAATACTACCCCTGACTCCACCCCTGTACCGAGAACAGGGAGGAAGAACAGTACGAGGGGTTCAACAATACTACCCCTGACTCCACCCCTGTATCGGGAACAGGGAGGAAGAACAGGACGAGGGGTTCAACAATACTACACCTGACTCCAGCCCTGTACCGGGAACAGGGAGGAAGAACAGGACGAGGGGTTCAACAATACTACACCTGACCCCACCCCTGTACCGGGAACAGGGAGGAAGAACAGGACGAGGGATTCAACAATACTACACCTGACTCCACCACTGTACCGGGAACAGGGAGGAAGAACAGGACGAGGGGTTCAACAATACTACACTTGACTCCACCCCTTTATTGGGAACAGGGAGGAAGAACAGGACGAGGGGTTCAACAATACTACCCCTGACTCCACCCCTGTACCGGGAACAGGGAGGAAGAACAGGACGAGGGGTTTAACAATACTACCCCTGACTCCACCCCTGTATCGTGAACAGGGAGGAAGAACAGGACGGGGGGTTCAAAAATACTACACCTGACTCCACCACTGTACCGGGAACAGGGAGGAAGAACAGGACGAGGGGTTCAACAATACTACACCTGACTCCACCCCTGTATTGGGAACAGGGAGGAAGAACAGGACGAGGGATTCAACAATACTACCCCTGACTCCACCCCTGTACCGGGAACAGGGAGGAAGAACAGGACGAGGGGTTCAACAATACTACCCCTGACTCCACCCCTGTATCGGGAACAGGGAGGAAGAACAGGACGAGGGGTTCAACAATACTACACCTGACCCCTCCCCTGTACCGGGAACAGGGAGGAAGAACAGGACGAGGGGTTCAACAATACTACAACTGACCCCACCCCTGTATCGGGAACAGGGAGGAAGAACAGGACGAGGGGTTCAACAATACTACACCTGACTGCACCCCTGTACCGGGAACAGGGAGGAAGAACAGGACAAGGGGTTCCACAATACTACACCTGACTCCACCCCTGTACCGGGAACAGAGAGGAAGAACAGGACGAGGGGTTCAACAATACTACACCTGACTCCACCCCTGTACCGGGAACAGGGAGGAAGAACAGCGCGAAGGGTTCAACAATATTACACCTGACCCCACCACTGTACCGGGAACAGGGAGGAAGAACAGGACGAGGGGTTCAACAATACTACACCTGACTCCACCCTTGTGCAGGGAACAGGGAGGAAGAACAGGACGAGGGGTTCAACGATACTACACTTGACTCCACCCCTGTACCGGGAACAGGGAGGAAGAACAGGACGAGGGGTTCAACGATACTACACTTGACTCCACCCCTGTACCGGGAACAGGGAGGAAGAACAAGACGAGGGGTTCAACAATACTACACCTGATTCCACCCCTGTACCGGCGACAGCGAGGAAGAACAGGACGAGGGGTTCAACAATACTACACCTGACCCCACACCTGCACCGGGAACAGGGAGGAAGAACAGGACGAGGGGTTCAACAATACTACACCTGACTCCACCCTTGTACAGGGAACAGGGAGGAAGAACAGGACGAGGGGTTCAACAATACTACACCTGACTCCAGCCCTGTACCGGGAACAGGAAGGAAGAACAGGACGAGGGGTTTAACAATACTACACCTGACTCCACCCCTGTACCGGGAACAGGGAGGAAGAACAGAACGAGGGGTTCAACAATACTACACCTGACTCTATCCCTGTACCGGGAACAGGGAGGAAGAACAGGACGAGGGGTTGAACAATACTACACCTGACTCCACCCCTGTACCGGGAACAGGGAAGAAGAACAGGACGAGTGGTTCAACAATACTACAACTGACTCCACCCTTGTACAGGGAACAGGGAGGAACAACAGGACGAGGGGTTCAACAATACTACACCTGACTGCACCCTATACCGGGAACAGGGAGGAAGAACAGGACGAGGGGTTCAACAATACTACACCTGACTCCACCCCTGTACCGGGAACAGGAAGGAAGAACAGGACGAGGGGTTCAACACTAAAACACCTGACTCCACCACTGTACCGGGAACAGGGAGGAAGAATAGGACGAGGGGTTCAACAATACTACAACTGACTCCAACCCTGTATCGGGAACAGGGAGGAAGAACAGGGCGAGGGGTTCAACAATACTACCCCTGACTCCACCCCTGTACAGGGAACAGGGAGGAAGAACAGGACGAGGGGTTCAACAATACTACACCTGATTCCACCCCTGTATCGGCGACAGCGAGGAAGAACAGGACGAGGGGTTCAACAATACTACACCTGACCCCACACCTGCACCGGGAACAGGGAGGAAGAACAGGACGAGGGGTTCAACAATACTACACCTGACTCCACCCTTGTACAGGGAACAGGGAGGAAGAACAGGACGAGGGGTTCAACAATACTACACCTGACTCCAGCCCTGTACCGGGAACAGGAAGGAAGAACAGGACGAGGGGTTTAACAATACTACACCTGACTCCACCCCTGTACCGGGAACAGGGAGGAAGAACAGAACGAGGGGTTCAACAATACTACACCTGACTCCATCCCTGTACCGGGAACAGGGAGGAAGAACAGGACGAGGGGTTCAACAATACTACACCTGACTCCACCCCTGTACCGGGAACAGGGAGGAAGAACAGGACGAGTGGTTCAACAATACTACAACTGACTCCACCCTTGTACAGGGAACAGGGAGGAAGAACAGGACGAGGGGTTCAACAGTACTACACCTGACTGCACCCTATACCGGGAACAGGGAGGAAGAACAGGACGAGGGGTTCAACAATACTACACCTGACTCCACCCCTGTACCGGGAACAGGGAGGAAGAACAGGACGAGGGGTTCAACACTAATACACCTGACTCCACCACTGTACCGGGAACAGGGAGGAAGAATAGGACGAGGGGTTCAACAATACTACAACTGACTCCAACCCTGTATCGGGAACAGGGAGGAAGAACAGGGCGAGGGGTTCAACAATACTACCCCTGACTCCACCCCTGTACAGGGAACAGGGAGGAAGAACAGGACGAGGGGTTCAACAATACTACACCTGATTCCACCCCTGTACCGGCGACAGCGAGGAAGAACAGGACGAGGGGTTCAACAATACTACACCTGACTCCACCCCTGTACCGGGAACAGGGAGGAAGAACAGGACGAGGGGTTCAACAATACTACACCTGACTCCACCCTTGTACAGGGAACAGTGAGGAAGAACAGGACGAGGGGTTCAACAATACTACACCTGACTCCACCCCTGTATCGGGAACAGGAAGGAAGAACAGGATGAGGGGTTCAACAATACTACACCTGACCCTTCTCCTGTACCGGGAACAGGGAGGAAGAACAGGACGAGGGGTTCAACAATACTACACCTAACCCCACCCCTGTACCGGGAACAGGGAGGAAGAACAGGACGAGGGGTTCAACAATACTACACCTGACTCCACCACTTTACCGGGAACAGGGAGTAAGAACAGGACGAGGGGTTCAACAATACTACACCTGACTCCACCCCTGTACCGGGAACAGGGAGTAAGAACAGGACGAGGGGTTCAACAATACTACACCTGACTCCACCCCTGTACCGGGAACAGGGAGGAAGAACAGGACGAGGGGTTCAACAATACTACACCTGACTCCACCCCTGTACCGGGAACAGGGAGGAAGAACAGGACAAGGGGTTCAACAATACTACATCTGACTCCACCCCTGTACCGGGAACAGGGAGGAAGAACAGCGCGAGGGGTTCAACAATACTACACCTGACCCCACCCCTGTACCGGGAACAGGGAGGAAGAACAGGACGAGGGGTTCAACAATACTACACCTGACTCCACCCTTGTACAGGGAATTGGGAGGAAGAACAGGACGAGGGGTTCAACGATACTACACTTGACCCCACCCCTGTACCGGGAACACGGAGGAAGAACAGGACGAGGGGTTCAACAATACTTCACCTGTCTCCACCCCTGTACCGGGAACAGGGAGGAAGAACAGGACGAGGGGTTCAACAATACTACACCTGACTGCACCCCTGTACCGGGAACAGAGAGGAAGAACAGGACGAGGGGTTCAACAATACTACACCTGACTCCACCCTTGTACAGGGAACAGGGAGGAAGAACAATACGAGGGGTTCACCATCACTATTATTCTGACTCCTGTACCGAAACAGGAGGAAGAACAGGACGAGGGGTTGTCTAACACACACACCTGACCCCACCCCTGTACCTGGAACAAGGAGGAAGAACAGGACGAGGGGTTCAACAATACTACACCTGACTCCACCCCTGTACCGGGAACAGGGAGGAAGAACAGGACGAGGGGTTCAACAATACTACACCTGATTCCACCCCTGTACCGGGAACAGGGAGGAAGAACAGGACGAGGGGTTCAACAATACTACACCTGACTCCACCCCTGTACCGGGAACAGGGAGGAAGAACAGGACGAGGGGTTCAACAATACTACACCTGACTCCTGACCCCCCTGTACCGGGAACAGGGAGGAAGAACAGGACGAGGGGTTCAACAATACTACACCTGACCCCACCCCTGTACCGGGAACAGGGAGGAAGAACAGGACGAGGGATTCAACAATACTACACCTGGTTCAACAATACTACACCTGACTCCACCCCTTTATTGGGAACAGGGAGGAAGAACAGGACGAGGGGTTCAACAATACTACCCCTGACTCCACCCCTGTACCGGGAACAGGGAGGAAGAACAGGACGAGGGGTTTAACAATACTACCCCTGACTCCACCCCTGTATCGGGAACAGGGAGGAAGAACAGGACGGGGGGTTCAAAAATACTACACCTGACTCCACCACTGTACCGGGAACAGGGAGGAAGAACAGGACGAGGGGTTCAACAATACTACACCTGACTCCACCCCTGTATTGGGAACAGGGAGGAAGAACAGGACGAGGGGTTCAACAATACTACCCCTGACTCCACCCCTGTACCGAGAACAGGGAGGAAGAACAGTACGAGGGGTTCAACAATACTACCCCTGACTCCACCCCTGTATCGGGAACAGGGAGGAAGAACAGGACGAGGGGTTCAACAATACTACACCTGACTCCAGCCCTGTACCGGGAACAGGGAGGAAGAACAGGACGAGGGGTTCAACAATACTACACCTGACCCCACCCCTGTACCGGGAACAGGGAGGAAGAACAGGACGAGGGATTCAACAATACTACACCTGACTCCACCACTGTACCGGGAACAGGGAGGAAGAACAGGACGAGGGGTTCAACAATACTACACCTGACTCCACCCCTTTATTGGGAACAGGGAGGAAGAACAGGACGAGGGGTTCAACAATACTACCCCTGACTCCACCCCTGTACCGGGAACAGGGAGGAAGAACAGGACGAGGGGTTCAACAATACTACCCCTGACTCCACCCCTGTATCGGGAACAGGGAGGAAGAACAGGACGAGGGGTTCAACAATACTACACCTGACCCCTCCCCTGTACCGGGAACAGGGAGGAAGAACAGGACGAGGGGTTCAACAATACTACAACTGACCCCACCCCTGTACAGGTAACAGGGAGGAAGAACAGGACGAGGGGTTCAACGATACTACACTTGACTCCACCCCTGTACCGGGAACAGGGAGGAAGAACAGGACGAGGGGTTCAACAATACTACACCTGACTCCACCCGTGTACCGGGAACAGGGAGGAAGAACAGGACGAGGGGTTCAACAATACTACACATGACTCCACCCCTGTACCGGGACAGCGAGGAAGAACAGGACGAGGGGTTCAACAATACTACACCTGACCCCACCCCTGCACCGGGAACAGGGAGGAAGAACAGGACGAGGGGTTCAACATTACTACACCTGACTCCACCCTTGTACAGGGAACAGGGAGGAAGAACAGGACGAGGGGTTCAACAATACTACACCTGACTCCAGCCCTGTACTGGGAACAGGTAGGAAGAACAGGACGAGGGGTTCAACACTACTACACCTGACTCCACCACTGTACCGGGAACAGGGAGGAAGAACAGGACGAGGGGTTTAACAATACTACCCCTGACTCCACCCCTGTATCGGGAACAGGGAGGAAGAACAGGACGAGGGGTTCAACAATACTACCCCTGACTCCACCCCTGTACCGGGAACAGGGAGGAAGAACAGGACGAGGGGTTTAACAATACTACCCCTGACTCCACCCCTGTATCGGGAACAGGGAGGAAGAACAGGACGGGGGGTTCAAAAATACTACACCTGACTCACCACTGTACCGGGAACAGGGAGGAAGAACAGGACGAGGGGTTCAACAATACTACACCTGACCCCACCCCTGTATTGGGAACAGGGAGGAAGAACAGGACGAGGGGTTCAACAATACTACCCCTGACTCCACCCCTGTACCGGGAACAGGGAGGAAGAACAGTACGAGGGGTTCAACAATACTACCCCTGACTCCACCCCTGTATCGGGAACAGGGAGGAAGAACAGGACGAGGGGTTCAACAATACTACACCTGACCCCTCCCCTGTACCGGGAACAGGGAGGAAGAACAGGACGAGGGGTTCAACAATACTACAACTGACCCCACCCCTGTACCGGGAACAGGGAGGAAGAACAGGACGAGGGGTTCAACAATACTACACCTGACTCCACCCCTGTACCGGGAACAGGGAGGAAGAACAGGACAAGGGGTTCCACAATACTACACCTGACTCCACCCCTGTACCGGGAACAGAGAGGAAGAACAGGACGAGGGGTTCAACAATACTACACCTGACTCCACCCCTGTACCGGGAACAGGGAGGAAGAACAGCGCGAAGGGTTCAACAATATTACACCTGACCCCACCACTGTACCGGGAACAGGGAGGAAGAACAGGACGAGGGGTTCAACAATACTACACCTGACTCCACCCTTGTGCAGGGAACAGGGAGGAAGAACAGGACGAGGGGTTCAACGATACTACACTTGACTCCACCCCTGTACCGGGAACAGGGAGGAAGAACAGGACGAGGGGTTCAACGATACTAGACTTGACTCCACCCCTGTACCGGGAACAGGGAGGAAGAACAAGACGAGGGGTTCAACAATACTACACCTGATTCCACCCCTGTACCGGCGACAGCGAGGAAGAACAGGACGAGGGGTTCAACAATACTACACCTGACCCCACACCTGCACCGGGAACAGGGAGGAAGAACAGGACGAGGGGTTCAACAATACTACACCTGACTCCACCCCTGTACAGGGAACAGGGAGGAAGAACAGGACGAGGGGTTCAACAATACTACACCTGACTCCAGCCCTGTACCGGGAACAGGAAGGAAGAACAGGACGAGGGGTTTAACAATACTACACCTGACTCCACCCCTGTACCGGGAACAGGGAGGAAGAACAGAACGAGGGGTTCAACAATACTACACCTGACTCCATCCCTGTACCGGGAACAGGGAGGAAGAACAGGACGAGGGGTTCAACAATACTACACCTGACTCCACCCCTGTACCGGGAACAAGGAGGAAGAACAGGACGAGTGGTTCAACAATACTACAACTGACTCCTCCCTTGTACAGGGAACAGGGAGGAAGAACAGGACGAGGGGTTCAACAATACTACACCTGACTGCACCCTATACCGGGAACAGGGAGGAAGAACAGGATGAGGGGTTCAACAATACTACACCTGACCCTTCCCCTGTACCGGGAACAGGGAGGAAGAACAGGACGAGGGGTTCAACAATACTACACCTAACCCCACCCCTGTACCGGGAACAGGGAGGAAGAACAGGACGAGGGGTTCAACAATACTACACCTGACTCCACCACTTTACCGGGAACAGGGAGTAAGAACAGGACGAGGGGTTCAACAATACTACACCTGACTCCACCCCTGTACCGGGAACAGGGAGTAAGAACAGGACGAGGGGTTCAACAATACTACACCTGACTCCACCCCTGTACCGGGAACAGGGAGGAAGAACAGGACAAGGGGTTCCACAATACTACACCTGACTCCACCCCTGTACCGGGAACAGGGAGGAAGAACAGGACGAGGGGTTCAACAATACTACACCTGACTGCACCCTATACCGGGAACAGGGAGGAAGAACAGGACGAGGGGTTCAACAATACTACACCTGACTCCACCCCTGTATCGGGAACAGGGAGGAAGAACAGGACGAGGGGTTCAACACTAATACACCTGACTCCACCACTGTACCGGGAACAGGGAGGAAGAATAGGACGAGGGGTTCAACAATACTACAACTGACTCCAACCCTGTATCGGGAACAGGGAGGAAGAACAGGGCAAGGGGTTCAACAATACTACCCCTGACTCCACCCCTGTACAGGGAACAGGGAGGAAGAACAGGACGAGGGGTTCAACAATACTACACCTGATTCCACCCCTGTATCGGCGACAGCGAGGAAGAACAGGACGAGGGGTTCAACAATACTACACCTGACCCCACACCTGCACCGGGAACAGGGAGGAAGAACAGGACGAGGGGTTCAACAATACTACACCTGACTCCACCCTTGTACAGGGAACAGGGAGGAAGAACAGGACGAGGGGTTCAACAATACTACACCTGACTCCAGCCCTGTACCGGGAACAGGAAGGAAGAACAGGACGAGGGGTTTAACAATACTACACCTGACTCCACCCCTGTACCGGGAACAGGGAGGAAGAACAGAACGAGGGGTTCAACAATACTACACCTGACTCCATCCCTGTACCGGGAACAGGGAGGAAGAACAGGACGAGGGGTTCAACAATACTACACCTGACTCCACCCCTGTACCGGGAACAGGGAGGAAGAACAGGACGAGTGGTTCAACAATACTACAACTGACTCCACCCTTGTACAGGGAACAGGGAGGAAGAACAGGACGAGGGGTTCAACAGTACTACACCTGACTGCACCCTATACCGGGAACAGGGAGGAAGAACAGGACGAGGGGTTCAACAATACTACACCTGACTCCACCCCTGTACCGGGAACAGGGAGGAAGAACAGGACGAGGGGTTCAACACTAATACACCTGACTCCACCACTGTACCGGGAACAGGGAGGAAGAATAGGACGAGGGGTTCAACAATACTACAACTGACTCCAACCCTGTATCGGGAACAGGGAGGAAGAACAGGGCGAGGGGTTCAACAATACTACCCCTGACTCCACCCCTGTACAGGGAACAGGGAGGAAGAACAGGACGAGGGGTTCAACAATACTACACCTGATTCCACCCCTGTACCGGCGACAGCGAGGAAGAACAGGACGAGGGGTTCAACAATACTACACCTGACTCCACCCCTGTACCGGGAACAGGGAGGAAGAACAGGACGAGGGGTTCAACAATACTACACCTGACTCCACCCTTGTACAGGGAACAGTGAGGAAGAACAGGACGAGGGGTTCAACAATACTACACCTGACTCCACCCCTGTATCGGGAACAGGAAGGAAGAACAGGATGAGGGGTTCAACAATACTACACCTGACCCTTCTCCTGTACCGGGAACAGGGAGGAAGAACAGGACGAGGGGTTCAACAATACTACACCTAACCCCACCCCTGTACCGGGAACAGGGAGGAAGAACAGGACGAGGGGTTCAACAATACTACACCTGACTCCACCACTTTACCGGGAACAGGGAGTAAGAACAGGACGAGGGGTTCAACAATTCTACACCTGACTCCACCCCTGTACCGGGAACAGGGAGTAAGAACAGGACGAGGGGTTCAACAATACTACACCTGACTCCACCCCTGTACCGGGAACAGGGAGGAAGAACAGGACGAGGGGTTCAACAATACTACACCTGACTCCACCCCTGTACCGGGAACAGGGAGGAAGAACAGGACAAGGGGTTCAACAATACTACATCTGACTCCACCCCTGTACCGGGAACAGGGAGGAAGAACAGCGCGAGGGGTTCAACAATACTACACCTGACCCCACCCCTGTACCGGGAACAGGGAGGAAGAACAGGACGAGGGGTTCAACAATACTACACCTGACTCCACCCTTGTACAGGGAATTGGGAGGAAGAACAGGACGAGGGGTTCAACGATACTACACTTGACCCCACCCCTGTACCGGGAACACGGAGGAAGAACAGGACGAGGGGTTCAACAATACTTCACCTGTCTCCACCCCTGTACCGGGAACAGGGAGGAAGAACAGGACGAGGGGTTCAACAATACTACACCTGACTCCACCCCTGTACCGGGAACAGAGAGGAAGAACAGGACGAGGGGTTCAACAATACTACACCTGACTCCACCCTTGTACAGGGAACAGGGAGGAAGAACAATACGAGGGGTTCACCAATACTACACCTGACTCCCCCCCTGTACCGGGAACAGGG
>JAHLWY010006444.1:0-158875 GCA_020002185.1 Paraescarpia echinospica | reverse complement strand
CCACCTGGACTCTGTGATCACAATCCCTCTGTACTATGTGATCACGTCACCTATGGACTCTGTGATCACGTGATATCTGGACTCTGTGATCACGTGACCTCTGGAGTCTCTGACCAGATAACCTCTGGAATCTCTGATCACGTGACCTCAGGACTCCAAGATCACTGTGATCACTTGACCTCCTGACTGTGATAACTTGTCCGCTTTTCACTGTGATCACGTGACCTCTGGTTTCAGTGATCACGTTGACCATATGGACTCTGTGATCACGTGGGCCACATGGACTCTGTGATCACATGACCTCTGAACCCTTTGTTCACGCGACCTCTGGACTCTGTGATCACGTTGGTCACCTGGAATCTGTGATCACGTGGGCCACCTTGATTCTGCGATCACGTGACCTTTGGACTCCTATATATCGTGACCTCTGGATTTCAAGATCACTTGACCTCGGGACAGTATGATCACGTGACCCCTGGACTCTGTGATCACAAGAATTCTGGACTCTATGATCACGTGACCTCTGCATTCTGTGATCTGGTTGGCCACCTGGAATCTGTGATCACGTTGGCCACCTGGACTCTGTGATCACAATACCTCTGTACTATGTGATCACGGGACCTATGGACTCTGTGATCACGTGATATCTGGACTCTGTGATCACGTGACCTCTGTAGTCTCTGACCAAATGACCTCTGGAATCTCTGATCACGTGACCTCAGGACTCCAAGATCACGTGGGCCACCTGGACTCTGTGATCACGTGAACACTAGACTCTCTGATCACGTGACTTCTGGACTCTCTGATCTCGTGACCTCTGGACTCCAAGATAACGTGACTTCTTTATTCTGTGATCACGTGACCACTTGACTCTGTGATCTCTGGATCTGTGATCACATGAACTCTGGACTATATGATCACGTGACCTCTGCATTCTGTGATCACGTTGGCCACCTGGAATCTGTGATCACGTTGGCCACCTGGACTCTGTGATCACGTGAACTCTAGACTCTTTGTTCACGTGACCTCTGGACTCTCTGATCTCGTGACCTCTGGACTCCAAGATCACTGTGATCACTTGACCTCCTGACTGTGATAACTTGACCTCTTTTCACTGTGATCACGTGACCTCTGGATTACGTGATCACGATGACCACATGGACTCTGTGATCACGTGGGCCACATGGACTCTGTGATCACATGACCTCTGGACCCTGTGATCACATGACCTTTGAACCCTTTGTTCACGTGACCTCTGGATTCTGTGATCACTTTGGTCACCTGGAATCTGTGATCACGTGGGCCCCCTTGATTCTGCGATCACGTGACCTTTGGACTCCTATATATCGTGACCTCTGGATTTCAAGATCACTTGACCTCTGGACTGTATGATCACGTGACCCCTGGACTCTGTGATCACATGAATTCTGGACTCTATGATCACGTGACCTCTGCATTCTGTGATCAGGTTGGCCACCTGGAATCTGTGATCACGTTGGCCACCTGGACTCTGTGATCACAATACCTCTGTACTATGTGATCACGTGACCCCTGGACTCTGTGATCACGTGACCTCTGGACTCTCTGAACTCGTGACCTCTGGACTCCAAGATCACTGTGATCACTTGACCTCCTGACTGTGATAACTTGACCTCTTTTCACTGTGATCACGTGACCTCTGGATTACGTGATCACGTTGACCACATGGAATCTGTGATCACGTTGGCCACCTGGACTCTGTGATCACAATACCTCTGTACTATGTGATCACGTCACCTATGGACTCTGTGATCACGTGATATCTGGACTCTGTGATCACGTGACCTCTGGAGTCTCTGACCAGATAACCTCTGGAATCTCTGATCACGTGACCTCAGGACTCCAAGATCACTGTGATCACTTGACCTCCTGACTGTGATAACTTGACCGCTTTTCACTGTGATCACGTGACCTCTGGTTTCAGTGATCACGTTGACTACATGGACTCTGTGATCACGTGGGCCACATGGACTCTGTGATCACATGACCTCTGAACCCTTTGTTCACGTGACCTCTGGACTCTGTGATCACGTTGGTCACCTGGAATCTGTGATCGCGTGGGCCACCTTGATTCTGCGATCACGTGACCTTTGGACTCCTATATATCGTGACCTCTGGATTTCAAGATCACTTGACCTCTGGACAGTATGATCACATGACCCCTGGACTCTGTGATCACATGAATTCTGGACTCTATGATCACGTGACCTCTGCATTCTGTGATCAGGTTGGCCACCTGGAATCTGTGATCACGTTGGCCACCTGGACTCTGTGATCACAGTACCTCTGTACTATGTGATCACGGGACCTATGGACTTTGTGATCACGTGATATCTGGATTCTGTGATCACGTGACCTCTGTAGTCTCTGACCAGATGACCTCTGGAATCTCTGATCACGTGACCTCAGGACTCCAAGATCACGTGGGCCACCTGGAATATGTGATCACGTGGGCCACCTGGACTCTGTGATCACGTGAACACTAGACTCTCTGATCACGTGACTTCTGGACTCTCTGATCTCGTGACCTCTGGACTCCAAGATAACGTGACTTCTTTATTCTGTGATCACGTGACCACTTGACTCTGTGATCTCTGGATCTGTGATCACATGAACTCTGGACTATATGATCACGTGACCTCTGCATTCTGTGATCACGTTGGCCACCTGAAATCTGTGATCACGTTGGCCACCTGGACTCTGTGATCACGTGAACTCTAGACTCTTTGTTCACGTGACCTCTGGACTCTCTGATCTCGTGACCTCTGGACTCCAAGATCACTGTGATCACTTGACCTCCTGACTGTGATAACTTGACCTCTTTCAGTGTGATCACGTGACCTCTGGATTACGTGATCACGTTGACCACATGGACTCTGTGATCACGTGGGCCACATGGACTCTGTGATCACATGACCTCTGGACCCTGTGATCACATGACCTCTGAACCCTTTGTTCACGTGACCTCTGGATTCTGTGATCACGTTGGTCACCTGGAATCTGTGATCACGTGGGCCCCCTTGATTCTACGATCACGTGACCTTTGGACTCCTATATATCGTGACCTCTGGATTTCAAGATCCCTTGACCTCTGGACCGTATGATCACGTGACCCCTGGACTCTGTGATCACATGAATTCTGGACTCTATGATCACGTGACCTCTGCATTCTGTGATCAGGTTGGCCACCTGGAATCTGTGATCACGTTGGCCACCTGGACTCTGTGATCACAATACCTCTGTACTATGTGATCACGTGACCCCTGGACTCTGTGATCACGTGACCTCTGGACTCTCTGATCTCGTGACCTCTGGACTCCAAGATCACTGTGATCACTTGACCTCCTGACTGTGATAACTTGACCTCTTTTCACTGTGATCACGTGACCTCTGGTTTACGTGATCACGTTGACCACATGGAATCTGTGATCACGTTGGCCAACTGGACTCTGTGATCACAATACCTCTGTACTATGTGATCACGTCACCTATGGACTCTGTGATCACGTGATATCTGGACTCTGTGATCACGTGACCTCTGGAGTATCTGACCAGATAACCTCTGGAATCTCTGATCACGTGACCTCAGGACTCCAAGATCACTGTGATCACTTGACCTCCTGACTGTAATAACTTGACCGCTTTTCACTGTGATCACGTGACCTCTGGTTTCAGTGATCACGTTGACCACATGGACTCTGTGATCACGTGAGCCACATGGACTCTGTGATCACATGACCTCTGAACCCTTTGTTCACGTGACCTCTGGACTCTGTGATCACGTTGGTCACCTGGAATCTGTGATCACGTGGGCCACCTTGATTCTGCGATCACGTGACCTTTGGACTCCTATATATCGTGACCTCTGGATTTCAAGATCACTTGACCTCTGGACAGTATGATCACGTGACCCCTGGACTCTGTGATCACATGAATTCTGGACTCTATGATCACGTGACCTCTGCATTCTGTGATCAGGTTGGCCACCTGGAATCTGTGATCACGTTGGCCACCTGGAATCTGTGATCACAATACCTCTGTACTATGTGATCACGGGACCTATGGACTTTGTGATCACGTGATATCTGGACTCTGTGATCACGTGACCTCTGTAGTCTCTGACCAGATGACCTCTGGAATCTCTGATCACGTGACCTCAGGACTCCAAGATCACGTGGGCCACCTGGAATATGTGATCACGTGGGCCACCTGGACTCTGTGATCACGTGAACACTAGACTCTCTGATCACGTGACTTCTGGACTCTCTGATCTCGTGACCTCTGGACTCCAAGATAACGTGACTTCTTTATTCTGTGATCACGTGACCACTTGACTCTGTGATCTCTGGATCTGTGATCACATGAACTCTGGACTATATGATCACGTGACCTCTGCATTCTGTGATCACGTTGGCCACCTGAAATCTGTGATCACGTTGGCCACCTGGACTCTGTGATCACGTGAACTCTAGACTCTTTGTTCACGTGACCTCTGGACTCTCTGATCTCGTGAACTCTGGACTCCAAGATCACTGTGATCACTTGACCTCCTGACTGTGATAACTTGACCTCTTTTCAGTGTGATCACGTGACCTCTGGATTACGTGATCACGTTGGTCACCTGGAATCTGTGATCACGTGGGCCCCCTTGATTCTGCGATCACGTGACCTTTGGACTCCTATATATCGTGACCTCTGGATTTCAAGATCCCTTGACCTCTGGACTGTATGATCACGTGACCCCTGGACTCTGTGATCACATGAATTCTGGACTCTATGATCACACGACCTCTGCATTCTGTGATCAGGTTGGCCACCTGGAATCTGTGATCACGTTGGCCACCTGGACTCTGTGATCACAATACCTCTGTACTATGTGATCACGTGACCCCTGGACTCTGTGATCACGTGACCTCTGGACTCTCTGATCTCGTGACCTCTGGACTCCAAGATCACTGTGATCACTTGACCTCCTGACTGTGATAACTTGACCTCTTTTCACTGTGATCACGTGACCTCTGGTTTACGTGATCACGTTGACCACATGGAATCTGTGATCACGTTGGCCAACTGGACTCTGTGATCACAATACCTCTGTACTATGTGATCACGTCACCTATGGACTCTGTGATCACGTGATATCTGGACTCTGTGATCACGTGACCTCTGGAGTATCTGACCAGATAACCTCTGGAATCTCTGATCACGTGACCTCAGGACTCCAAGATCACTGTGATCACTTGACCTCCTGACTGTAATAACTTGACCGCTTTTCACTGTGATCACGTGACCTCTGGTTTCAGTGATCACGTTGACCACATGGACTCTGTGATCACGTGGGCCACATGGACTCTGTGATCACATGACCTCTGAACCCTTTGTTCACGTGACCTCTGGACTCTGTGATCACGTTGGTCACCTGGAATCTGTGATCACGTGGGCCACCTTGATTCTGCGATCACGTGACCTTTGGACTCCTATATATCGTGACCTCTGGATTTCAAGATCACTTGACCTCTGGACAGTATGATCACGTGACCCCTGGACTCTGTGATCACATGAATTCTGGACTCTATGATCACGTGACCTCTGCATTCTGTGATCAGGTTGGCCACCTGGAATCTGTGATCACGTTGGCCACCTGGACTCTGTGATCACAGTACCTCTGTACTATGTGATCACGGGACCTATGGACTTTGTGATCACGTGATATCTGGACTCTGTGATCACGTGACCTCTGTAGTCTCTGACCAGATGACCTCTGGAATCTCTGATCACGTGACCTCAGGACTCCAAGATCACGTGGGCCACCTGGAATATGTGATCACGTGGGCCACCTGGACTCTGTGATCACGTGAACACTAGACTCTCTGATCACGTGACTTCTGGACTCTCTGATCTCGTGACCTCTGGACTCCAAGATAACGTGACTTCTTTATTCTGTGATCACGTGACCACTTGACTCTGTGATCTCTGGATCTGTGATCACATGAACTCTGGACTATATGATCACGTGACCTCTGCATTCTGTGATCACGTTGGCCACCTGGAATCTGTGATCACGTTGGCCACCTGGACTCTGTGATCACGTGAACTCTAGACTCTTTGTTCACGTGACCTCTGGACTCTCTGATCTCGTCTCTGGACTCCAAGATCACTGTGATCACTTGACCTCCTGACTGTGATAACTTGACCTCTTTTCAGTGTGATCACGTGACCTCTGGATTACGTGATCACGTTGGTCACCTGGAATCTGTGATCACGTGGGCCCCCTTGATTCTGCGATCACGTGACCTTTGGACTCCTATATATCGTGACCTCTGGATTTCAAGATCCCTTGACCTCTGGACTGTATGATCACGTGACCCCTGGACTCTGTGATCACATGAATTCTGGACTCTATGATCACACGACCTCTGCATTCTGTGATCAGGTTGGCCACCTGGAATCTGTGATCACGTTGGCCACCTGGACTCTGTGATCACAATACCTCTGTACTATGTGATCACGTGACCCCTGGACTCTGTGATCACGTGACCTCTGGACTCTCTGATCTCGTGACCTCTGGACTCCAAGATCACTGTGATCACTTGACCTCCTGACTGTGATAACTTGACCTCTTTTCACTGTGATCACGTGACCTCTGGATTACGTGATCACGTTGACCACATGGAATCTGTGATCACGTTGGCCAACTGGACTCTGTGATCACAATACCTCTGTACTATGTGATCACGTCACCTATGGACTCTGTGATCACGTGATATCTGGACTCTGTGATCACGTGACCTCTGGAGTATCTGACCAGATAACCTCTGGAATCTCTGATCACGTGACCTCAGGACTCCAAGATCACTGTGATCACTTGACCTCCTGACTGTAATAACTTGACCGCTTTTCACTGTGATCACGTGACCTCTGGTTTCAGTGATCACGTTGACCACATGGACTCTGTGATCACGTGGGCCACATGGACTCTGTGATCACATGACCTCTGAACCCTTTGTTCACGTGACCTCTGGACTCTGTGATCACGTTGGTCACCTGGAATCTGTGATCACGTGGGCCACCTTGATTCTGCGATCACGTGACCTTTGGACTCCTATATATCGTGACCTCTGGATTTCAAGATCACTTGACCTCTGGACAGTATGATCACGTGACCCCTGGACTCTGTGATCACATGAATTCTGGACTCTATGATCACGTGACCTCTGCATTCTGTGATCAGGTTGGCCACCTGGAATCTGTGATCACGTTGGCCACCTGGACTCTGTGATCACAATACCTCTGTACTATGTGATCACGGGACCTATGGACTCTGTGATCACGTGATATCTGGACTCTGTGATCACGTGACCTCTGTAGTCTCTGATCAGATGACCTCTGGAATCTCTGATCACGTGACCTCAGGACTCCAAGATCACGTGGGCCACCTGGACTCTGTGATCACGTGAACACTAGACTCTCTGATCACGTGACTTCTGGACTCTCTGATCTCGTGACCTCTGGACTCCAAGATAACGTGACTTCTTTATTCTGTGATCACGTGACCACTTGACTCTGTGATCTCTGGATCTGTGATCACATGAACTCTGGACTATATGATCACGTGACCTCTGCATTCTGTGATCACGTTGGCCACCTGGAATCTGTGATCACGTTGGCCACCTGGACTCTGTGATCACGTGAACTCTGAGACTCTTTGTTCACTGTGATAACTTGACCCTCTGTGTGACCTCTGTGATCACTGATCTCTGTGACCTCACTGGACTCTGTGATCACATGACCTCTGGACCCTGTGATCACATGACCTCTGAACCCTTTGTTCACGTGAACTCTGGACTCTGTGATCACGTTGGTCACCTGGAATCTGTGATCACGTGGGCCACCTTGATTCTGCGATCACGTGACCTTTGGACTCCTATATATCGTGACCTCTGGATTTCAAGATCACTTGACCTCTGGACTGTATGATCACGTGACCCCTGGACTCTGTGATCACATGAATTCTGGACTCTATGATCACGTGACCTCTGCATTCTGTGATCAGGTTGGCCACCTGGAATCTGTGATCACGTTGGCCACCTGGACTCTGTGATCACAACCTCTGTACTATGTGATCACGTCACCTATGGACTCTGTGATCACGTGATATCTGGACTCTGTGATCACGTGACCTCTGGAGTCTCTGACCAGATAACCTCTGGAATCTCTGATCACGTGACCTCAGGACTCCAAGATCACGTGGGCCACCTGGACTCTGTGATCACGTGAACACTAGACTCTCAGATCACGTGACTTCTGGACTCTCTGATCTCGTGAACTCTGGACTCCAAGATAACGTGACTTCTTTATTCTGTGATCACGTGACCACTTGACTCTGTGATCTCTGATCTGTGATCACATGAACTCTGGACTATATGATCACGTGACCTCTGCATTCTGTGATCACGTTGGCCACCTGGAATCTGTGATCACGTTGGCCACCTGGACTCTGTGATCACGTGAACTCTAGACTCTTTGTTCACGTGACCTCTGGACTCTCTGATCTCGTGACCTCTGGACTCCAAGATCACTGTGATCACTTGACCTCCTGACTGTGATAACTTGACCGCTTTTCACTGTGATCAAGTGACCTCTGGATTATGTGATCACGTTGACCACATGGACTCTGTGATCACGTGGGCCACCTGGACTCTGTGATCACGTGACCTCTGGACTCTGTGATCTCGTGACCTCTGGACTCCACTCTCTCATTCACTCACTCATTATCTCTCACTCACTCACTCTCTCTCTCTCACTCACTCAATCACTTACTCACTCACTCACTCGTTCTCTGACTAATTCACTCACTCACTCTATCTCGAATTCTCACTCACTCTATCTCTTTCTCAATCTCTCTCTTTTTATGACATTGCTCAAGACGGGGAGAGTGGAAGGGGGTACTGTTGAAGATTGATGACATTGCTCAAGACTGGGAGGGGGAGTGGGAGGGGGTACTGTTGAAGATTTATGATATTGCTCAAGACGGGTGTGTGTGGGAGGGGGTACTTTTGAAGATTTATGATATTGTTCATGACGAGGGGGGAGTGGGAGGGGGTACTGTTGAAGATTTAAGATATTGCTGAAAACTTGGAGGGGGAGTGCGAGGGAGTACTGTTGAAGATTGATGACATTGCTCAAGACGGGGGGAGTGGGAGGGGGTACTGTTGAAGATTTATGACATTGCTCAAGACTGGGGGGGTGGGAGGGTACTGTTGAATTTATGACATTGCTCAAGACAGGGGAGTTAGGGGGTGCTGTTGAAGATTTGATATTGCTCAAGGGGGGGAGTGGGAGGGGTACTGTTGAAGATTTATGACATGGCTCAAGACAGAGTAGAGGTGCTGTTGAAGATTTACGATATTGCTCAAGACGGGGGGAGGGGGTACTGTTGAAGATTTATGATATTGCTCAAGACTGGGAAGGTGAGTGAGAGGGGGTACAGTTGAAGATTGATGACATTGTTCAAGAAGGGGGGAGTGGTAGGGGGTACTGTTGAAGATTTATGACATTGATCAAGACGGGGGGAGTGGGAGGGGGTGCTGTTGAAGATTTACGATATTGCTCAAGGCGGGGGGAGTGGAAGGGGGTACTGTTGAAGATTTATGACATGGCTCAAGACGGGGGGAGTGGGAGGGGTGCTGTTGAAGATTTACGATATTGCTCAAGACGGGGGGAGTGGGCGGGGGTGCTGTTGAAGATTTATGACATTGCTCAGGACGGGGGGAGGAAGGGGGTACTGTTGAAGATTTATGATATTGCTCAAGACTGGGAGGGGGAGTGGGAGAGGGTACTGTTGAAGATTTATGACATTGCTCAAGACGGGGGGAGTGGGAGGGGATACTGTTGAAGATTTATGACATTGCTCAAGACGGTGGAGTTAGAGGGGGTGCTGTTGAAGATTTACGATATTGCTCAAGACGGGGGGAGTGGGAGGGGGTACTGTTGTAGATTTATGATATTACTCAAGACTGGGAATGTGAGTGAGAGGGGGTACTGTTGAAGATTTATGACATTGCTCAAGACGGGGGGAGTTGAAGGGGGTACTTTTGAAGATTGATGACATTGCTCAAGACGGGGGGGAGTTAGAGGGGGTGCTGTTGAAGATTTATGATATTGCTCAAGACTGGGAGGGGGAGTGGGAGGGGGTATTGTTGAAGATTTATGACATTGCTCAAGACGGGGGGAGTGGGAGAGGGTACTGTTGAAGATTTTTGGTATTGCTCAAGACGGGGGGAGTGGGAGGGGGTACTGTTGAAGATTTATTATATTGCTCAAGACTGGGATGGGGAGTGGGAGAGGATACTGTTGAAGATTTATGGCTGACTACTTACTCAAGACAGGGGAGTGGGAGGGTGCTATTTGAAGATTTGATAATGTGCTCAAGACAGGAGGGAGTGGGGGGAGAGGAGTACTGTTGAAGATTTATGACATTGCTCAAGACAGGGGAGTGGGAGGAGTACTGTTGAAGATTTATTATATTGCTCAAGACTGGGAGGGGGAGTGGGAGAGGGTACTGTTGAAGATTTATGACATTGCTCAAGACGGGGGGAGTGGAAGAGGGTACTGTTGAAGATTTATGACATTGCTCAAGACGGGGGGAGTGGGAGGGGGTACTGTTGAAGATTTATGACATTGCTCAAGACGGGGGGAGTGGGAGGGGGTACTGTTGAAGATTTATGACATTGCTCAAGACGGGGGGAGTGGGAGGGGGTACTGTTGAAGATTTATGACATTGCTCAAGACGGGGGGAGTTGAAGGGGGTACTGTTGAAGAGTTATGACATTGCTCAAGACGGGGGGAGTTGTAGGGGATACTGTTGAAGATTGCGGACATTGCTCAAGACGGAGGGAGTGGGAGGGGGTACTTTTGAAGATTGATCGCCACTTCGTTCAAAATTGTTGAAGCTCTTCAGGCTAACCACCCATGAGGTTCACCAACAAAACCCACTTTCATTCTCTCCAAAAACATATAATTGCACCAACAAATATTAGGGGCTAATCTTATCTCCAGCCCCCACCAAAACATTACACAAGAAATTGTTCAATCATTCCCTAAATATTGGGGATGACTAATTCTATCTCCAACCCCGCCTCCTCAAATATTGAGGATTCAGCCCCCCAAGTACCCCCGGTTCCGGCACCTTAAAATAGTCTTCGCGCGATAATTGCAGCGAGGCTGAATGCTTGCCAGAATAGTCGAAACGGTGTTTGATTGAATAGGACAGCCAGGGAGTCAAGTGTGATGCCCTCTGAGCATTCCTACGGATTGGATACCGTGCTCTATAAGAACTTACCTGTATTTACGAATGATACAGTCTGACACACATTATTTGTGATTATATTTACAGTGGCCCAATTTTAACCGTTCATAAACATTGGAGAAATCTCGGACCCCAAAGTACCTTAATTATAAAGTAATTTAAAGTAATTTTGGCAAAAGCCCTTAACAAAAGATATATTTCTTTACTCTATGTAATGTTATAAACTACTATACGGATGAACTTAATAAAACAATTTGCATCATTATAATTATATTTAAAAGTATCAAAACTCACCCAGTAGAGACAAGACAAAAACTGGAAATATATGGAATAAAACTATAAGTGTTTCAATATATGATAAATGCAGTTATCGTTACAATCCACTTCGACACACAAGTTTGTAATAATTCTTCTAGCTACCACATAATATTATGTATTTTTCCGGCTGTCTCAAAGATATGGTGGAATCAGTTGCATCACTATGGACCGGATGAGTGGAAATTTGTCAAAAGAATTGATAGGATCACTATCAACTGAAAGCAATGTTGAATTAATCAACCAGTGCTGTTTCCTGTATCAATGAATTAATGGTGTATGTCCACAACCAAAGGTACAATTAATTAATGGTGTATGTCCCCAACCAAAGGTACAATTAATTAATGGTGTATGTCCACAACCAAAGGTAGAATGAATTAATGGTGTATGTCCACAACCAAAGGTACAATGAATTAATGGTGTATGTCCACAACCAAAGGTACAATGAATTAATGGTGTATGTCCACAACCGAAGCTACAATTAATTAATGGTGTATGTCCACAACCGAAGGTACAATTAATTAATGGTGTATGTCCACAACCAAAGGTACAATTAATTAATGGTGTATGTCCACAACCAAAGGTACAATTAATTAATGGTGTATGTCCACAACCAAAGGTACAATTAATTAATGGTGTATGTCCACAACCAAAGGTACAATTAATTAATGGTGTATGTCCACAACCAAAGGTACAATTAATTAATGGTGTATGTCCACAACCAAAGGTACAATTAATTAATGGTGTATGTCCAAAACCAAAGGTACAATTAATTAATGGTGTATGTCCACAACCAAAGGTACAATTAATTAATGGTGTATGTCCACAACCAAAGGTACAATTAATTAATGGTGTATGTCCACAACCAAAGGTACAATTAATTAATGGTGTATGTCCACAACCAAAGGTACAATTAATTAATGGTGTATATCCACAACTAAAGGTACAGTTAATTAATGGTGTATGTCCACAACCAAAGGTACAATTAATTAATGGTGTATGTCCACAACCAAAGGTACAATTAATTAATGGTGTATGTCCACAACCAAAGGTACAATTAATTAATGGTGTATGTCCACAACCAAAGGTACAATTAATTAATGGTGTATGTCCACAACCAAAGGTACAATTAATTAATGGTGTATGTCCACAACCGAAGGTACAATTAATTAATGGTGTATGTCCACAACCCAAAAGGTACAATTAATTAATGGTGTATGTCCACAACCAAAGGTACAATTAATTAATGGTGTATGTCCACAACCAAAGGTACAATTAATTAATGGTGTATGTCCACAACCGAAGGTACAATTAATTAATGGTGTATGTATGTCCACAACCAAAGGTACAATTAATTAATGGTGTATGTCCACAACCAAAGGTACAATTAATTAATGGTGTATGTCCACAACCAAAGGTACAATAATTAATGGTGTATGTCCACAACCAAAGGTACAATTAATTAATGGTGTATGTCCACAACCAAAGGTACAATTAATTAATGGTGTATGTCCACAACCAAAGGTACAATTAATTAATGGTGTATGTCCACAACCAAAGGTACAATTAATTAATGGTGTATGTCCACAACCAAAGGTACAATTAATTAATGGTGTATGTCCACAACCAAAGGTACAATGAATTAATGGTGTATGTCCACAACCAAAGGTACAATTAATTAATGGTGTATGTCCACAACCAAAGGTACAATTAATTAATGGTGTATGTCCACAACCAAAGGTACAATTAATTAATGGTGTATGTCCACAACCAAAGGTACAATTAATTAATGGTGTATATCCACAACTAAAGGTACAGTTAATTAATGGTGTATGTCCACAACCAAAGGTACAATTAATTAATGGTGCATGTCCACAATCAAAGGTACAATTATTTAATGGTGTATTTCCACAAACAAAGGTACAATTAATTAATGGTGTATGTCCACAACCAAAGGTACAATGAATTAATGGTGTATGTCCACAACTAAAGGTACAATTAATTAATGGTGTATGTCCACAACCAAAGGTACAATGAATTAATGGTGTATGTTCACAACCAAAGGTACAATGAATTAATGGTGTATGTCCACAACCAAAGGTACAATTAATTAATGGTGTATGTCCACAACCAAAGGTACAATGAATTAATGGTGTATGTTCACAACCAAAGGTACAATTAATTAATGGTGTATGTCCACAACCAAAGGTACAATTAATTAATGGTGTATGTCCACAACCAAAGGTACAATGAATTAATGGTGTATGTCCACAACCAAAGGTACAATTAATTAATGGTGTATGTCCACAACCAAAGGTACAATTAATTAATGGTGTATGTCCACAACCAAAGGTACAATGAATTAATGGTGTATGTCCACAACCAAAGGTACAATGAATTAATGGTGTATGTCCACAACCAAAGGTACAATTAATTAATGGTGTATGTCCACAACCAAAGGTACAATGAATTAATGGTGTATGTCCACAACCAAAGGTACAATTAATTAATGGTGTATGTCCACAACCAAAGGTACAATTGAGACCGAGTGACGGATATGGCACAATTAATGCACATAAATGACCACATATTTATACTGGTCAGCTTCTCTAGCATTTACCATCATCTTTGTGTGAAAAACTGTTCATATCATAATTAATTTTCAAAATGTGACCTGCATTACTTTAATAATGAAAGTGTCAACTGTGTCAGAGAACGTTTGTGGGTAAATGCCCCACGCCTCTTCTGTGACGCGGTATGTTGACACTACGGTGGCGCCGCACAATGGATCTGCCTATACTGAGTCAGTCGATCATGGTTGTTCGTATGTGCGTGCGTGTGCGTGCGTGCGTGTATGTGTGTGACCTACATTCGTGGGCACGAGTAGGGTCCTTCTGATAGCACTTGGTTTTCTGTTAAAACTGAATCCGGGGCACAAAAGGCACGAATTCAACACAAGCCTATGCAATAATTTATATAATTAAATCAGCGTATCCGCGTGAACATACCCATATAAATATTACGTATTTAAAGCAAGTCAGCTTTTGAAATGTTGAAATCCGCCATGTTGTTATTGCTATCCCTGACGGACCGGAACCAGTCCCGCGGCAGTAGGTCATGGTAAGCTTAAGACAACTAAGGAATTACAAAAACACATTTACACATAAAACACATGGTTATCCTACTGCCAATATATATCATCTGTATTTAATAAAATTTATTTTTTCAGTGGACAAAAGAGCAACGTTATAAAACACATACCACGTCATACACTTAATACAGATAAAATAGTACTCATGAAGTCAACGTGTGACCCCAGCACGCTTGTTTTCTAGCGATCAACTAATTGCTAAAATCATAACCATACTGATCATGAAAATATAATAATATGTAAGTAATTATCAAAATAGGCTCAATATATCCTATTACACGAAATACAAGGCATGTTTGTTTATAATTATTATTCGGAATGTATAAATTGGACTGCAGTTTCCGAATTAAGCCAACGAAGTATACGGAATGATAGCGTAGGAGCATATTTGTCAAGATTACGCACATGCAAGACCCAGTGCTCGATTAGGAGAATTCATTTGTGTGTGTGTGTGTATTTGTGTGTTTGTGTGTGTACGTGCGTGCGTACGTGCGTGTGTTGAGTGAGTGTCTGTGTGCAAGCGCGTGTGCGCATGCGTAGAGTAAGTGAATATGTGTGTGTGTGTGTGTGTGTGTGTGTGTGTGTGTGTGTGTGTGTGTGTGTGTGTGTGTGTGTGTGTGTGTGTGTGTGTGTGTGTGTGTGTGTGTGTGTCACTCACATATAGATATGTCTATTTAATAACTGAATTGTGTGGAAGACTTAGCTTTGGACCCATCGGCTAGGCACCATTAGGCACGATTTTATGTTTGCATATTCAACTCGGCTTTGATTCAATTAAAAGAGCCAATTGATATCATCGCCCTTGATACAAGTATTTAGTACCAGTGAATGTCTCCAATCGTATACAAAATAAGCAAAAAACCGTCAAAAATCCTACTCGATGTAACACATCGTCTGCGCGTGTCACGCATGTCATGGAAGACTGGCCGATGAGATGGACACATCCACATGCTTGCACGTGGATTATCTTTGGACAGTAGGTTCCATTGAAGAATCATATTTTGCCGTCCGTTGTCCACAGGTGAATGACTCGGAATTACTCATAGCTCTCTCTTAACCTTGGCATAATATATACCCAATGTGTCTTGTCTAAATAACAACCTTAAACTGTTTCGTTGTGTATTCACACTGTCCATATTTAAGGTTTTATAAATCCCTATTTGTCCACTAACTGGATATAACAATCCATGGACGTATTTTCGGTACACTGAACAGACTTCAACACTGTGCACTTCGGCTGTCTTCACTCCTCACATGACCGTCCTCACGCCTCACATGGCGGTCTCTTTGGGCTTGGGTCGGTCGTCGAGTGAGCTGAGACTGTTGCCGGCGGAGCGACTGAGACTGGGTCGGGGGTAAACGTAGCGCCGCGGCGTGCCCACGGCGATGGGCGAGTCCGTCGTCATAGGCAGTCTGTCGATGCTGCGGTCATCCCGGAAATTATCATTGCGCAGGACGTTGTCGAAGGTGGGCCGCGCCATGATGTTGGCGATCTCGTTCTCGAGACGGGGCGGCTGGCGGTAGTCGGCCGCCGCCGGCGCCGGGTAGTCCCACCTCGACCTACTCGTGTCGGCACGCGGGGTGTACTCTCGGGCCGACGGGCCCAGATCGCTGTCCAGATAGCTCGACGTCTCGTTCGGTGTGGTCGACAGGTAGTCCAGAGTGGAGCCGGGCGTACCGGGGCGGTGGGCGTCCAGCTTGAGCTTGTCAATAGAATCGGTGCTGGACGCGCCGAGGGTGACGCCGGAGAGGTTGAAGCAGCTATGATCGGGGCTGCGTAGCGGCGGTCGGCGCGCTCTCTGAAGGCGCATGTCGTCCGTCAGTAGTACCGACCGGTTCGTCATCACGGATTGGCGACTGGAGCGTAGGGAGGCCCGCAGAGAGTCGCGCCGCTCGAAGTGCTGCTCCTTGCGGGCCCGGGCCTTGAGAACGGCGCACCCGATGAGGATGACGACGATGAAGAGGACGGCGCCGACGATGACGAGGGTGATGATGATGGGCCGCCAGTACACCGACGGCGACACGTACGGGTCTAAAATACAAGAGATAGGTAAATTCTTATATAGAGCAGTATCCAGTCCTCAGGACTGCTCAAAGCGCCATCTCGACTTCTCTTGGAAGCATTCAGCCATGCTGCAATTAATGCGGGAAGACTATTCGTACACAAATTTCCACGACTGTCTGTAGCCAGTAACTCATTCATACAGTGTGAACTGCAGCAATGTAGAGTGAACGAACTTGTCCAAAGTTCGACATTATAGCATAGAGATCGAAAGAGGGTTCTCTCGATTGAGAGTCCGATGCTCTATCCACTGCGCCACAGCACTCTCTCAGCGCAATAATGTGTTTTAGTTAAGGTCAATGGTCGTCGATCAATACGTATGTAGATGTCTATGTTTTATTACACACCCGCGCAATATATTCTTATCCAATACATGACACAGTCATCACTTAGTAACGGGCCGTGTGAGATTACGTTGGAACTAAGATTACTGATCAATCTTCAAGATAGTTCGTTTTCAAATCAGATACTTTCATTGTTCATATCCAAAAGGCTCAGCCAGGTAAATCAAATACATATTGGATATGAAAAATGAAAGTTTCTGATTTTTTACGTTGGAACTAGTTGTGTTGACATCACGACGTGGTCATCACGACGTGGTCATCACGTGTCGTCTTACAAATGTGGCAGAAGACGATTTAAGTCAGTTTCTAGCCCAAATGAATGACACAGTTTCACGACACACGTCTGACATTATCGAATGCACCGGATGGTTGATGCGCAATAAGTTTCTATGTACCCTAATTGACACAGCACTCAACCAAGTGATAGCCGACTGTGGAAATGCAAGGACAGTCGCTAACAGCATTTGGCTTGTGAAATTGTACCTTTAAGATCTGCATCACAATCTTACTCCGTGGCTGTGGAATTAGTACAAACAATCGGAAACGATCTGCAACCATGCCCGATCGTTTGTGCTACTCCGCCGCCGCGTCATACGATTCTCACAGGCACGTAAATGTGCCTGCCGCCGATGCCTCACCACAGCCTAAGTGCCTAGGAGGAAGACTGCTCACCTCTCTCACACACGTAACTGAGCAGCAACTCGCAGTCGACCTGGTCCACTTCGTAGTTCCTCAGTGAACTACACGAGTCCTGCGTCTCCCAGTCACTGCAAGACCGCGCAGTAGAGAAATTGGTAATAATTGGTTCTTTGAGCTTTAGCAGGTATATCGCTCGATGGGCTGGCAAATATAATGTCTGACATGATAAGTAATTATAGTTAATTTTGTTCTGCTTGTGTTGAAAAATAAAGGTATTATTAGTATTGTTAATGAATACTGGCAATAACGTTAGTATCGTAAAACAACTATTATTATCCTTATCCGGCGCCATAATACAGGCATATAATAAACAAGCAAATCATGTTGAAATCAGAAACCGAGTGCTCTAAAACATTCTGCCTAGTTATTGAGCAGCTACACACCTGTAGACCCACACTCGCCACTTCTCGTCGTAGTTCTCCTGGAAGCTCGTGACGACCTCACCCAGATAACGTCGATCCTCAACCTCCGACGCCCACGCGATCCGTGCTCTAGCTTGCTGTCACAACAGAGCAGCGACGTTTCACATGGTCTGCGTACAATTGGACAATTATTTCCACGTGTTGATATAAATATATTTCCAACACAAAGTATGGTATGGTTTGTTCTTGATATTAGAAACTGTTTGTACATTGACAGTCTGAATAACCGCCATGTCAACTTTATAAAACGCTAACACTTAAAGCTGAGATGGTATCGAGGCTGGCAAATTGATTTACTGATATTTTTGAACCATGAAAAACATTACATTTAATTCCGTGTGTTGCATCCATTGAACTATTTATGTGTGATAATAATTTTTTTTTTAATTAGCAACCCAATAAAAACATTGTTCTAATAAAATGACAGACTTTATTAATATGTTGATGAACAATTTGTAAATAAATAGATGAACAAACAAACAAACAGCAAAGCCATATTGCCCATATCTCCGGTGATATACGCCATCTTACCTTACATTGTTTCTCGGCCACGTGGTAGGGAGCTACGCCCCCCATGTAGCGATAGCACTTCTTCTTATGTAGAATCCATCCGGGATAACAGCGTCCTGTGTGTCAGAATAAATCACACTTCTACTATGCAACCTCTGCCACCGTCAGTCAAAGAAACTGTTGATTGTTTGCTGGGAGAAGGATTATATTACGTGTCTGTCTTGAACGATGTATGACAGACACGTAATATAATCCTTATATGACATTGTGGTGGATGTGGCTGATTTGGTGGTGCTTGTTTTTCATTGAGATTCATAGCATCCATATAGCACATGTTGTTGTCCACGGTACATCGATTCATGCAGAGATAAACGATGGCTCTAGAGTCGACGACATTGATGTAATGTGCATAATTATATTCATTGCATAAATATGGAGCCACTTGTCTGCAAAGAATTTGGATTCATATGTGTAGCCATTTTCATAGAGGAATGAATCATGTTGGTATAGCAACGTTACGGTTTCAACTTTTTACGTTACATCATAACCTTGTGACGATTTAGTAACTGTGACACGCACCCTGGAGAATGGTTGCGTTGGTCTCGTGGAATGGCATGTACGTGACGCCGATCAGGTAGTCGTCATCTCGTCTCTCCATCACACGACCGCTCACAAAGACGGCGAGGCCGTAGCCCCACCAGTTATTTCTCGCGTCTACAGTCGGGTACACGTCACCCTCGTACCTGCAAGTAGACATCAAGCTGGTACACGTCACCCTTGACCCTGCACGTAGACATCAAGCTGGTACACGTCACCCTTGACCCTGCAAGTAGACATCAAGCTGGTACACGTCACCCTCGTACCTGCAAGTAGACATCAAGCTGGTACACGTCACCCTTGACCCTGCAAGTAGACATCAAGCGGGTACACGTCACACTAGTATCTGCAAGTAGACTTCAAGTAAGTGTAACGTCCGGCGTGTAGCCAACCTCTAAGTGCTGGTTCATCTTAGCATCGACGCAATCACTGGTGTGACCGCCACTCACATAAACGCACAGAGATTCGCATTCAGGATTAGAAAGTCTGAGTGTTAGTTAACTTAGTACTTGTCAATCTTGTGTCCAGTTCCACTAATTTATCCACAAGTGCCTGACGTGTACTGGCATAAACGAATCATATCACGTCTTCAACGTGAAAATTGCACTTAATAATAATAATATAATATATAATAATATATAATAAATGTTTGTACATCGAAAAACTGAGTTAAACATACAATAAACATTGTAGTGTATGTACTTTATATCAAAAGAGAACCACGTTTCCCCAGCAATGTGACAACAGCGAACAAATCTGACATGTACGTGTTCAAGACCTACGTACCTGGTGCGGTTGAAGGTGACCATTTCGAACTTGTTCAGTCGGTTGAGCAGGAAGTTTAGGTTGAAGCTGAACTTGGCGCTCTTCAGGAAGATCGTCGTCTTGTTGCCTCCGATAGCCTCGTTATCGTAGATCGTGTTTCCGGTGTAGCGCTGGTTGATCTTCACCTGCTTCGGCACGGTCGCGTTGATGATCGTGCGCGCTACGTTGCTCTAGAAGTCAACATCGCGTCTTCGTCATAGTCAAGACATATTATAGCGGAACCCGGGATATATTGCTGACTTGGACGAACCATAACGAGAGTCGCTCTAAACCATCTAAGACAATCTTGTGAAAACCACTAGAAAAAGAAAGCGGAAAGAACTGGGGTGATAAATATGGATTGAAGACGAACAGGTGACCAGAGATAGAACGAACTGTGGCACCCGGGTCAGTAGGCCATAACGCGTAGGTGGCGGAATATACAACACACGTTGGAGATGGGTGTTTATCTCCTCATTAAATACACAACAATCCCGTGTGACAGTATACTGTTACTCCTAGTAATACTAATGAGGTAATTATATTTCAGATTGGATCCGCACACGCACGCACGCACACGCACACACTCTCTCTCTCCCACACACACACGCACGCACGCACGCACACGCACACGCACACACACACACACACACTCTCTCTCTCGCTCTCGCTCTCGCTCTCGCTCTCGCTCGCTCTCTCTCTCTCTCTCTCTCTCTCTCACACACACACACACACACACACTCACTTTCCATGGTTAAGAAGACGTGAGAAGAAATACACTGCTCACCTTGACAATGTTGCCCGAGAAGTTGAGGTGGACACCAAACAGAGACATGAGATTGCGATAGGAGACGTTGTTCCACGCGAAGTAGTTCTCTCTGATGTTGACGCCCTGGAAGTGATGGCCTGGACAACAGACAGAAAGACAGATAATGCATAATTGAAGATCAGACGAATTGCGCATCTTGATCACTGGACGACCGGATGTGCGTTTGATGTGTGTTGCTGGTGTTGTTATTTGTGTTGTTGCAGTTGTGAATTTGTTAAAGTGTCACAAGCTACAAACCTTCTATGTGGAGCATGGTGCCGTGTGAGTTGTATATCATCACGTTGTTCGTGATGTGTGAGTAGATTTCTACAAACCTTCTATGTGGAGCATGCAGCCGTGTGAGTTGTACATCATCATGTTGTTCGTGATGTGTGAGTAGATTGCTACAAACCTTCTATGTGGAGCATGGTGCCGTGTGAGTTGTACATCATCACGTTGTTCGTGATGTGTGAGTAGATTTCTACAAACCTTCTATGTGGAGCATGCAGCCGTGTGAGTTGTATATCATCACGTTGTTCGTGATGTGTGAGTATGGTGCCGTGTGAGTTGTATATCATCACGTTGTTCGTGATGTGTGAGTAGATTTCTACAAACCTTCTATGTGGAGCATGCAGCCGTGTGAGTTGTATATCATCACGTTGTTCGTGATGTGTGAGTAGATTTCTACAAACCTTCTATGTGGAGCATGCAGCCGTGTGAGTTGTATATCATCACGTTGTTCGTGATGTGTGAGTAGATTGCTACAAACCTTCTATGTGGAGCATGGTGCCGTGTGAGTTGTATATCATCACGTTGTTCGTGATGTGTGAGTAGATTTCTACAAACCTTCTATGTGGAGCATGCAGCCGTGTGAGTTGTATATCATCACGTTGTTCGTGATGTGCGAGTAGATTTCTACAAACCTTCTATGTGGAGCATGCAGCCGTGTGAGTTGTATATCATCACGTTGTTCGTGATGTGTGAGTAAATTGCTACAAACCTTCTATGTGGAGCATGGTGCCGTGTGAGTTGTATATCATCACGTTGTTCGTGATGTGTGAGTAGATCGCTACAAACCTTCTATGTGGAGCATGGTGCCGTGTGAGTTGTATATCATCACGTTGTTCGTGATGTGTGAGTAGATTTCTACAAACCTTCTATGTGGAGCATGGTGCCGTGTGAGTTGTATATCATCACGTTGTTCGTGATGTGTGAGTAGATTTCTACAAACCTTCTATGTGGAGCATGGTGCCGTGTGAGTTGTATATCATCACGTTGTTCGTGATGTGTGAGTAGATTGCTACAAACCTTCTATGTGGAGCATGGTGCCGTGTGAGTTGTACATCATCACGTTGTTGGTGATGTGTGAGTAGATTTCTACAAACCTTCTATGTGGAGCATGGTGCCGTGTGAGTTGTATATCATCACGTTGTTCGTGATGTGTGAGTAGATTTCTACAAACCTTCTATGTGGAGCATGGTGCCGTGTGAGTTGTATATCATCACGTTGTTCGTGATGTGTGAGTAGATTTCTACAAACCTTCTATGTGGAGCATGCAGCCGTGTGAGTTGTATATCATCACGTTGTTGGTGATGTGTGAGTAGATTTCTACAAACCTTCTATGTGGAGCATGCAGCCATGTGAGTTGTACATCATCACGTTGTTAGTGATGTTTGAGTAGATGGCCATCGCCAGCTTGGTGGTGGTCGTGTTGACGAACACGCCTCCGTAGTTGTTGTTCATGTAGTTGTTGGAGATGGTGAGGAGACGCGAGTTCTGGATGTACATGAAGATGATGGCAGGCCCGGTGTTGTTGAGGATCTTGTAGCCGCCGTGCTGCACGCGGCACCGCTCGATCTGCACGGAAGGGTTGAGTTCGCCGACGTTCATGAAGTGAACGCCACCGCGCAGGTTGTTGGTCATGTCTGTGTCCATCACCTGCTGTCGGTTGCCGGGGCCTGACGACAGTCACACGCTGCTTGCTATGACTATGTATAAAAGCATATTTTAATATTATTCTGTAGGATTTTTGCAAATAGGTTTCCATAGCTCAGAATCCTGAGGATAAAGACGCTGTGTAAGTGTATTGTTATACGATATTCTACACTGTGGAATTCTACATAATATGTAGTATTATGCAGTTTTCTACAACGTATTTTACTGTTCTGTAGTTTTTTCATAAAAAAGCTATAATTTCCCATAGAAGTCCACAGAATTCTGAAAGTTTTTGGTGTGGGGTCCTGAGGACGAGCAAAAATAGCATTTTGTCTTCGAGGGAATTTTTAAAAATGGTAGACCAAAAACGGCACGGAGAGGAACAATGGAAGAAGACGGGTACAACTGCGAGGAGAAACTAAGACAAACTGGTTAAACTTCATACTATAGACAGTCAATTTGAGTTTGGACAAGATGTACGCCACGTCTATGTACGACGAGGATCTATCTGTGTACTTACCGAGATCTGGTCTCCAGCCGGGCGATAGCGGCAGGGTGACGACTTCGGCGATGAAGCCGTAGTGGCCGTGGGCCGCCGACGCCGTAACCCGGATACCCATCAGGTCGAACGGCTTTCTCGTCTCGTACATGATGGCTCGGTCGTTGTGGGACGTCTCGGCCGTCACCTCGCCAATCTACAACAAACAGCACGTCGTGATGTTCTATACGCCGACAATACATCGCACAAACTATCAGCCACTTAATGATAATCTAGCGGTTTTTTAATTTAATGGTAATACACACAAATATTACTAATTGGTCAGTATAATGTACATGCTTGTTGAGAACATACCATTCATACAAAATATGCTGACTATGTCAACATGACAAAGACAGATAAAGGCACACAGATCTATGTAAAGTGTTTCAAAAGATACGGCTCTTTTTGCGATAGAGATTTTGATCGATAATTCAGTATTTTTGACAATAAACTTGTAGCATGAGTCACAGAGATTATGGACATAGACGTCTCTAAGATACTGAATAGTAAGAGAACAGAAGATCTACTTATGTAAATGCTAACAGGATGTTTAAAGACAACATTGACAAATATCCAAGAAGTGCGAGTTATAACCTACATAGATACCAAGACGTATTGGACTCTCGATAAGCCAAAGCCCTTTTTTGGCCACGTGCTACGTGTGTTCTAACGCTGGATGGTCGTCTACATAAACCTTATTAAATGGAGGCAGTCTGTTCATAGTTTCTCATTAATTAATACATAATATGTTCTTAAGACTATATTGTTCACAGTATACTGCCCGCAAAATTGTATTTAGTCAGCCCATAACCACGTTCGCAACTAGGATGGTACGACCCCGGAGCATATTCAAATAGTAAACAAAACACCCAGTTTAAAAATAAGCTTTACTGGTAATACGGCCGAGTCGAACGATGTCGCATTTTCTAACGCACAACAGAAGACATTCGGGTAGAGGAACTGCCTGCCTCTTTTAACGCGACGCCGACCTACCTTGAGCTCGGACTCGAAGTATTCTCCATTGTACATCTCGACGGCGTTCTTGTGGAACGTGTCACTCAGCAAGTTGAGTTGCAGGAAGCGCAGGGCGACCCTCTTTTGCGGCTCCACACTGCGGATGATCTTGATGCAGTCGACGGCCTCGAAGGCATACTTGTAATAGAGCAGCAGGCGATCGTGTACGTAGATCAGCTTTTCTGTCGTGCACATGCGCACCAGGCCGAACACGTTGTACGGGATGCTGCGGGTGCCAATAATCACGACAGTAAGAAGCGTGACTTGTATTATTATTTTGATTACTGATCATAAGAATAAAGTCTAGATAAGTTCTTACATGACGCTGTATCCAGTCCTTAGAACTGCTAAAAACGCTTTACGTTACATTTTTGCCAGACCTGTTCAATCGAACACCAATTTTATTTCTCTGGGAAGCATCCGGCCACGCTACAATTAATGCGCGAAGATTATTCGTACATAAATATCCACCACTGTTATAGACAGGTTCATACAGCTGAGTGAATTGAGGATGTAAAATGAACGAACTTGAACATAGTTCGACACGGCAGCATTGTATTCGAACCCGGGTTCCTACGATCGAGAGGCCGATGGTCTAGCCACTGCTCTCCGAGTCGTGGTAGTGTGATTACTGTCGTTATTCTTATTCTGATTTTGTTAGTATGATTATTATTTTATCATTATCGCAACTTACACTGCATTTTATAAATAATGGAATTCGTACTGTGTAACAAATGTAACAAGTTAAAATTGGCCGAACAAGACGTAGCGAGGCCGTACCTGCTCTGGATGAGCGGCAGGAAGGACGAGCGCGGGATGTCGTAGCGAGACTCGCCGTTGAGCACGAGACCCCCGACGCCGTAGCCGTTGTTGTTTTTGATCGTGCCGTGGGTGACGAGGAAGTCGTCTCTCGGCGCGATGAAGTCGTAGCCGTTCCACGCGCAGTTGGTGATGCGTACATGATTCGAGGTAGGTGTCCGGTGGACCGCCTACAACAGCACGGGTAGAGAACGAATGTCTAACTTGAATGAAACACATTAAGATGTTGACATCGTAAACATAATACGTACTTTTTGATTACATTACGTTGAAAAAGTGCAAAAACACATCTTTGGTACATCTTTTATAGCAGGTTTAATTTATATTAAACATATACAATACAAGAATTATAAAAAGGATAACAATTCAAATAACTTGAACATACTAACATTCAACTAAACAAAATACCACATTATTAAATGTGCATTATATAACTATTAAGTGCATTTTGATTACTTTCATAATCATAATTGTGGTGCAGTAATAAAAACATAACGAACACACCAGGCAGGAAGCTCAATCGACAAATCAAAGTTAATTGATCAATAGGAAAAGACACTGACAAATTAATATTTGACTTTGCCAGTTGGCATGGGAATTTCTTTAAGCGCCCAATTATAAAAACACTATTATGGAAGTTACGTAAACACTATTGTATGTTGGAAACTAAACACAACATTTGTATTAACTGTGCATTCGTGTCAGCGTGCTCCACCACATGTATATATATATATATATATATATATGTATATATATATGCTGGTTATCAAAATAAACACGTAGATAGGCAATAGCATCATCTCTCACATAACTCGGTGAACACGCAGTGGAATCCTACCAGACAATGCAACAATAACCAATCAGCGATATCGTGGCATACCTGTATGGCTGCCACCCTCTCGCCGTGCAGCATTCCGGCGCCATAGATGTCGACGTAATCAAGGGAAGAATATCCCGCGGTTATAGACCCCTGTTCGTACTCGGGGGTGGAGAAACGGATATTACCCCAGTAGTCAAATTCAGCTGCTAGGTTGCGTGGTCCACAGCGCACAAAGACGTAATCTCTTCGCTCCATGCAACGGTTCAGGTTGTAGTTCACCTGCAGGCATATGTAATGACTAATGTTTAACTGTATCAACACGTATATGACGTATAGTAGGGTGGGGTCAGATGGGCCATGGGGCCAGATGGGCCATGGGGTCAGTTGGGCCATGGGGCCAGATGGGCCACTAAGTACCGTCATATATTATATATCCAAGAAATAATATGTATTTCTGTTAGACCACCAACGTATGTCCCTTACAACTCATTTCCTGAACGAAATGAACTCGCATAGAAGGTTGATAACCGATATTATGAATGAGTGTGTTACGTAGATCGTTCCAGGACCTTCCTTGGAAGACACCAGTTTTCAGATGGCCTCGAACATCACCAATGTTTGAATAATCGAACAAATGCCAGTTATATTGTCGAAGGGGTCTATGAAGAATACTTTCAGCGGGAAACGATGATCAGTCAGAGGTTGTGCATGACATGCAAGGTCTTCGTGTGAAGTATTAAGCTAGAAATTGTAAATGTCATTGCATGGGGGTAGGGGTACATGATTAAAAATGAATCTGCCCCAGAATGGTTTAAGATGGCCAATGCTGGCCAGCGTTATTGCTAATACTACGATTATTGACTCAAAAATACGGGAATTATTCAGGTTTTTTTGGTAAAACAAAAAAAGGAATTATTCGATACCCCGAGTGTGAGCGACCCATCTGACTACACATAAAAAAGGAATTATTCGATACCCTGAGTGTGAGCGAACCATCTGACCATACATAAAAACGGTTCGTTACCATAATTGATTTGCCATACAAGTTTGTTTGGGGAATATATTTAGTTGTTTCTATTTCATTGTACCTGTGCACTGTAACGACAATGCCCTGTTACAACTAGATGACAGATATAAGGTCAAAGTTGGAAGAACGTATGTTATCAGCCATGACAGAAATCACAAATGGGACAGGCGACAGATATGCTGCTAACACCCACCACGTGCCACGGTCAACGTTACAGCGGGCATTTAAAATTAAATGGAGCAATCAGAAAGGAAGGAACCGAGAACAGCTGCTTTGAATTCAGGGTCAGCGCTTTCGAAAGAAATTTAATTAGACCTGGTTTATTTAATATAGTTGAGTTTGAAAGGCGATAATTCCAACCTACAGTGGCTTACGTGAGATCCTTAGCATTTGAATTTGCAGATACAAACATACAAGACCCATTTATGTTCTCTAAGACAGACGTGTACTTCTGACGGTATTGCAGATAATAAAGATAAATATTTTCACAGATAAACGGCACATTGTGACCGGCCCATCTGACCCCAATGTACGGTAGCCATTGGTACCCATTTGCAATTACGGCGCTGTTCTTCATAACCATATGACTAACAAATTCTTTTTACAGTATGCTGGATAGACTCACCTTATAGCGGCACTGGTCGATGCTGTCCTCCGTGCCATCGCAGATGAGCGTCTCCCGCCAGAACCACTCGATCACCTGCTCGTGCATCTTAGGGTAGCCGAGAACGAAGATGTCGTACCAGCGCGAGCGCTCCACGATCACGTTGCTGCTCTCGCGTCCCATAGTGCGGCACGCTACCTGTAGCAGAGGCACTAGTCACGCCTGTCTTGATGACACACAGTTGACGTGGCAGTCACTGTGATACAGTCGGCTCTTACTATCACTATTACCGCTCATGAGGACCGTTTCACAAAGATGATGCGCTCTTAAGAATACCCATCATTAAGCAGAGCCCTTTGTTAAGTTTAACAATTTAAAGTTAAGCCAACATAAGGAACTTTTTCAAAGTGGAAAAAGTCGCCACCGTATCATCGAAGACTCTATCGATCATTGCTAAGGAGTGAAATCGATTTTGAAGACGAAACTCGGGCTTATGAGCTAATTTATTTGGTTTTTGGTTTGCACTGTGTTATGTAGAAATGTACAGACTCGTGGATATAAGGCCCCAAAGTGTTCCTTATAGCGAGAGTCCGATGTAATATATTTCTTTCAAGATGTGACAATTTAAACGCCGACAACTCTTGGAAAAATCAATACGTTTAAGTCCACAGGCACGCACGCACGCATGCATATTTATTATAATGGCTGGTTGACCGGACTCCGGCGGACCCGCAAATGACGGGATCATGACTCACAGAATGACTTTATAAACACGGAAGGCATGTCATAGTATCATTTTCTGAACTTTTATTTCAGGAAAATTGGTTTGCATACTAGTTGTAGAATAGAGGCTATCCATAAAATATGTTATGCTAAAGTTGGACTGTTATACTGATTTGGCAGTTTTAGAAAAACACCGCGAATATGAGTGACGTTATTAGTTGGCGTCATTGCCTCCACCTACCTCGGCCGTCTCGTCGTTGAAGTTTGTGTCACATATTAACACCCAGCTACGCTCCGTCGTATTGTAGATCTGTATGAAACCTTCGTCCTCTGTTTCTCCGCCAACCAAACGGATTTTCGGCGTCGTCGTCGCCGGCGGGGAAGCACGTTTCTGACGTTGGCTCGTCTTGATCGGACCTACTTTAATTATATTATCTGCGTAGCCGCGCATGCTAAGTGAGCCGAGAACAAGGATGCCGACGTTCGGGTAAAACTGCAGCTCCACCCCCGGTTCGACGTAGACCGACGCGCGGGGCATGATGGTCAGGTCGGATCGGATAATGTACGGCTCGGAACGTTTCTGAAGACGAAGCGACGTTTCGATCCGTCCGCCGAGCGGTTTATCTACGTCGAGCACCGGTTCCTCCTTACCCAGGGTAGAACTGGTCGAGCCGAAGTGGTTGCTGATTAGGAACGGGTAGTACTCGGCGATGGCGTAACTATTCCAGTCGTCGAAGTCGAAAATCTTCTCCCGTATCTGCGCCTGTTGCGACGTGCCCCACCAGTTCTCCCGCACGTCCAGGTAGTTGTCGAGAGACGACGACGCGTAGCCACCCACCAGTTCGTAGTCGAGCGAATTGGCGAACAGGTTGCGGTTGATGGTGATGTTCTGCAGCCCCTTGATGCCGAGCGTGTAGCTGGTGGGACTGCTGGACGGCGCCGCAGACCCGCCCGCGTCTCCCGGCTTCCGGTTGCGCTTGAAGTCATTGTGCGTCACTTCTGCCTCGACCCAGCGCGTGTAGGGCGTGTGTGACTTCATGTTCAGCTCCATTATGTACTTGCCCGTGTTCTCGAAGATCTCATTGTCGTGAATATCAATGTCCTTCTCCGTGCCCGTGATCGTGATGCAGCCCTTCAGACACGCGTTGGCCACGAAGCGGTTGCGGGCAATGGTCGAGTTGCAGTAAAAGCCGTCGATGCGGAACTCGAAGCGCCGGTTGTTGATGAAGATCGTGTCGTTGATGTCGACGCTGTGGTTGTACAGCTCCTGGTACGTCAGGTTGATGAGAGGAAGCTCCAGTGCGAAGCCCCCGTTGTTCTCCCGGAACACGTTGTTCGTCACCTGCACAGCACACGAGTAACGAGTCATTCATAATACAATATAATAGTATTTCCATAGCGCCCGATGAATCAACATAAGCATCCATGCTAGCAGCGAGAAGATGTAAACATATTTACAGAAGAAATTGACAAATATCTCAGACGAACTAGTTATACATAGATTTAAAAAATCGTTAGAATCTCTTCTTCTCTGTTCACTTGCCATGTTTTTTTTGCACTGGGATGCAGCCTTGTACAATCTTGTTATGAATGTTCACCCACCTGCCATATCCACATGTTGTTCGAGAATTCTACGTGGTTGTGTTCGCCAAGCAGACCGCCTCCGTTGGCCTTGAAGAGACACGAGTCGAGCTCGTAGGTGATCTCGGCGGCCGTGAAGGGCTTCTGCAGCTCCTCAAAGGTCGGCAGGTACTGCTCGTGGTACTTGGTAATACTCGGCACGTGCAGCGCGAGGCGGTGATTGCGTAGGAAGGAGACGCCGTAGATGCGGATCGTCTCCCAGCGGTAGCGGTGGAACAGGTCGCCGAACTCGTTCGATGGCTGGTTGTAGTGGCGCGTTACGATGCCCTTTTCGTTCAACTCGGTCGTCGTGTTCATCACCGTGAGCTTGGCGAACGGCCAGTCCCAGTTCCAGGGCTCTGCACACGGAGCAACAGTTAGTCAACCGGGCCCATTGCATGTGTCAGTACTGTACGGGTCAATCGTGTGTGTAGGATTTTGTATGTTTAATTGGTGAAGGGATTTGTTTTGTCTGGTTGTGTAAACTGGCGAAAATGATGCCAATACGAAATTAGTTTCTCCCCACACACACACGCACGCACGCACGCACGCACTCGCTCTTCCCCCACTCCCCCTCTTTCTTTCACGTGTTTACGTACCATATTAATTTATACTGAAATAAACAAAAGGATAGCAAAGGGAAAAGGACACACATGTCCTATAGCACATCAGCAGCCTCTAACATTTTGCATAATTGTTATTACCAACAGCGTGTACTTCGTTAACTGGAGGACATACGTAAGTGAGTTCATGTACTTACTCGAGCGGAGCACGAAGGTGAATCGCCCGGACACGGTGCCGTCGACCGTCCACTCAATAGTGAGCGACATTCCGCTTGACTCGACGGGAAAGTCGGCCATGTCGTCCTCAATACGCCACCGCCGGGTCCTGGTCGCGTCAACGGCGCTACGACGCCCGTCGAACACAGTCACGTTCTCGTGGGACGTGTCTGGGTTGTAGTCGAGGACGTCCATGACGACACGATGACTGCTCTCGACGGAGACCTCGAGGGTGTACGTGTGTGACGTGCTCTCGATCGTCTCCTTCGTGACGACGAACACGTACGCATGGTTGGCGAGCTTGATGGTCCCGAGGGACGCGTCGAACACCTTAGGGTCGTGTATGCCGGCCCTCAGCTGCAGGCCCTGGTACGTCGTGCGACTGGGGTTATACTCGAAGCCGGCGACGTTGTTGCGCAGGATGCAGAAGGCGAGCGTGAAGAAGGGGGCGCGCACGATCACCCCATTACCCTCATTATCGCTTACCACGCTATCTCGCAGCTGGGCGTTGCTGGTCAACGGAACAGACTCGTTAGACTGGATGCAGCACTGCACGTGACGTCTATGTTAGTAGGAGGTGGAAGGGTGGTGATACACATTGGGGGTGTGAAGGCGACGACGACGTCGATGGTAAAGGTGACATTGAAGCCAAGTGAACGACAGATTGCTGTCACTGCACATAGCTAGTGTATTTAGGAAGAGGCACATATATTAGGAACCCTTTCCAGAAAAGTCGAGATAGTATTCGATTGAACAGGTCTGCCAGGGAGTAAAGTGTAAAGCACTTTGAGCAGCCCTGAGGACTGGATACTGCGCTATATTATAAGAAATCATCTTACTTTAACCCTCTCTGTTTGTTCCCGGATGAATTAACGTGAATATTGAGACCAACGTGGGAACAGTAAGCGTAGGAACAATGAGCACAGGAACAATGAGCATAGGAACAATGAGCACAGGAACAATGAACATAGGAACAATGAGCATAGGAACAATGAACATTGGAACAATGAGCATAGGAACAATGAGCACAGGAACAATGAACATAGGAACAATGAGCACAGGAACAATGAGCACAGGAACAATGAGCACAGGAACAATGAACATAGGAACAATGAGCATAGGAACAATGAGCACAGGAACAATGAACATAGGAACAATGAGCATAGGAACAATGAACATAGGAACAATGAACATAGGACAAATGAGCATAGGAACAATGAACATAGGAACAATGAGCAGAGGAACAATGAACATAGGAAAAATGAGCATAGGAACAATGAGCACAGGAAAAATGAACATAGGAACAATGAGCACAGGAACAATGAACATAGGAACAATGAGCATAGGAACAATGAGCACAGGAACAATGAACATAGGAACAATGAGCACAGGAACAATGAACTTAGGAACAATGAGCATAGTATATTATAGAAAACAATGGCGTCAAAGTCACGAACAATTTGTCTATTTTGGAATCCAGAATAACATCAACGATATAAAATTGTCTCTGCTGGTCAGAACGTTTTGAAAATCCAGTAATAAGAGTGAAATGGTCTAACTGCGCCAACAGCGACATGCCGTTGGGCATCAAAGTACAACCGACCTGTAGATGTCGTTGTGCAGGATGTCGATGCCAGTGCCCATGTTGTAACTCACTGTCAGGTGTTCCAGGGTGTGCACGTTGTAGTCGATCATGATGGCGGACGAGTACAAGATGGCCGTCGGGTCCATGAGCCCCGCCTCACTGACCGTTGCGTAGACAATTCGACTCGGGGACGCCTTCGCCAGGAACCGGATCCCTACAATACAACAGAGGATTAAGCGGAGACTAAATAACAGTCTTTGACGTACTGAATGACTATCAGAATGTTATTCTAAATGGGTTCTAGTGACTCACAGTCGGTAATGCCGCGGTAGAACTGCAGGTAACAAAGTTACGTTATTAAAACGTTGATCTGAAAAAGTACTTAGACCACTTAGCAGAACATTCTTTAGGATAGTTCATTTCTATGCAAACATTTACTTTCTGACATATACAATACGTGATTTTACTTTGTAGTTGTAGAGTCTTTCGTCAGCGGAGAATAACACAACACATAAAACAAGCAATAGGAATTACGAGGTGTCTCATATGTACGATGACGTTGTACGCCACATGTACTGAAGAAATTGGCATGCTACGCTGACGAAACTCTCTACAACTACAAGGTAACATCACGTATTGGACATGTCAAAACGAAATTGTTGTATACTTAGACCATTGCTTCAAAAGAGCGGTCATACCGGCCCAGGTGGGTTTCTTGCAACGCACGTGCACGTCCTGGTCGTGCGTGCACGAGTGGTCCTCGCGTCCGTCCGCCTTGCACTTGGTCACGTCCATGTCCAACTCGGTGCAGTCGACCCGACTCCGCCAGATCGGTTGACTCGACGGACCTGGCACCGTGTCGTACACTCGCCAGTCGTTAGGGTGCACAACTAGTCCTAACATCTGGCACACGACCGACGCGTCCACTATGGTCCAGCCCTGAAGAGACAGCGCGTCCATTGCGGTCACGATCACTCGTATTTCTCAACACATAGTTGCATACAGTGTACGTTAGGCTTACTGTGTAAAAGCCATGTCGATTGTGTACTGTCATACCTATTTAATTTATGCAGCGATCACAATACAACGACCATCACAGTAACACATTAAATCCATCACAACAACAATTTCTGGAACTTACCGAATTGACGTCTTATTTCCGCTGAACCCGTTCAATATAGGTATTTAAAATTAAACTATTACAAATGTACAATATTAAAGAGTAATATTCATAAATAGGTAACTTATGATTAAATGCAAAAAGCGACTGCGTTTAACATTTTCGTTTTTTGTACAAGGCGAGAAAGATAGACCTATCATAAAAATTATATTTCCATAATTGAAATAACGATTTTTAATACATATTACCCCAAATATGAAGAGCAACTTCATGCATAAATTACCATAACGATAGACTCGTAACAACATAACACATTTCTCGTATGGTTTTAGATACTTCAATGTGCGCACCGTTCCTTATTTATCGCTCGACATCCTTTCTTGCTGTGGTACACTCAACTCAGTTGGTTTTCGTGCGTCAACTCACCTTGCTACACACCGTCCCCCATTCGACCTCCTCGCTTGGACGAACTTCCAGGCGTCCTTCCATTGTCCCTTCTTCCGAACCCAGTCGCACCAGAGAGTTATTGTGGGCTGTAGTCTCGTTCCGCAGTCGGAATACCACCGGGTTGCGTACCCTTCCTTCCGCCTTCACGGTCCCCTGCGCACGACACGGATGGTTGAACAGACATGTGGCAACATAGTAAAACTGTCACGAAACCATCGCAAGTATTAAATGAAGCGTTCAGCTAAAATACGCGTTACTAACCAATCGTTAGGTTTAGAGTGTGTTGTTGCAGAGATCGCTAGCCAATTGCTTCTCACATCTGTCAATAATGCCGCCATCCAACACAGCAATGATTACGCGTCAATGTGTGTGTGTGTGTGTGCGCGTGCGTGCATGCGTGCGCGTGCGTGCGTGTATGTGTATGCCATGCATTTATGGTGTTATTTGAAATATTACATGTCATCTACGTATTTAACCTTACCCTAAACCTTCAGAGCCATCCTGTCTGGTAGATATCGCACCGATGCAGGGTAATAGCTTACTAGACAACTGGCACCATGCAAACACATACATAATACGTAATCATACGTTACCTGTATAAGCATGCCGATGCTATTTTCAAACTCCAGTATCGTGCCTTGTTCAATTGTGAGTCGTCCCTCCGGCATGACATCGATGTCGCGATCAACATGGTAGCGCTTGTTCCGCTCCGTCCTGAAGGCGGTGTAGAGCCTGCCGCCCAGCCTCGCCCCGCGGTCAAACCTCACCTCAACGGGCGCCTCGTCGTACGTCGTGAAGTCTTCGAACACACGGTCGTATTTGAGCGCCGGGTGGTACTTGATGCGCGCCAAGTTGTAGCGGTTTGACTGGTCAAAGATCTTCGGCACGATGCGGTTGTAGTCGACGGTTCCCCACCACTGAGGGGACGCCGTCAACGTGACGCTCTGGTCCAGCAGGTGCGTCGCCACCTCGTACTGCGAGTCGGGATCCAGCAGCGCGTTACGCTCGAAGCGGACGTTGCTCGACGATACGATGACGACGGCGTGCGCTCGCGTGCGTTGGTTCAACGTCATTGCTGTGCCGCCGCCGTCAATGACGTTATACTCGAACCGGTTGAACTTGAAATCGAGTCTTTGCGCATTGCTGCCTTGCGTCAGACGCAGATTGGCAACGTAGAAGCCGCGGTTGGCGATGAACCGGTTGCCCATGACGTCATACTCGACCGACATCTTGGTGTATTCTCGGGCCAGCGTCAGGTCATCCGTGTTGTCCAACAGCAGCACGTAACGAGGGTGTCCAGTAAACGTGTTATTGGCGATGCGGCCAATGACGCTCAACATCGGCGCTATCTTCACCGCATGCCCGAAGTTCGACTCGAAATTGTTGTAGCCGATCGTAAAGTTTGTCCTGTCTTGGCGCGTCACCAGCCGGAAACACGACTCCATCTCGATGCCGCCTCCCGTGTTCGAGATGAACTGGCTGTCATTGACGACGACGTTACCCTCGCGACAGAAGTTGCCGATCCTGAAGCCGATACCGTCGTTTTCCAGAAACGTCGACTGAGACACCTGCAAATGGGCAGTTGAACCAGGCTCATAAGATCATCGTGTTCCAGTAACAACAATATAATTAATGTTTTATTACGACACAGGTAATCATTTATAGTTTACATCGCAGAAAACCAACACAGTCCCTTTTCGCTTTCTGTGGCGATGGCTAGCAACAAATGCCAACGTTTCGTCTTCGTGATTTGAAAGTTTCACCTGTGAAATGTTCATATTATTGACAATCAGATTCTAAACACGCCTGTCTGCAAAATTTCTAGTAGCAAGACCCTTTGTTATTCAACGATTCCGCGAACTTCCTGCAAATGATAACCACAGTTGGCTGATTGCGGGTAAGGGAACACTGAGAGGCTCGCTCTAATCTCTACCTCGGTGCGTTGCTGCATGGAGAGTCTCGTCTTGTTGTCGACACTCGTCTCGTTGAGGGTGACGTTGACGCCGTTGCCGTAGTTGTGACTGAACGACGACTGGTTAAACACCCGCCACCCGCCATCGTATGTGATGTTGACACCGTTGTCCTCATTGTACGTCACATTGCTCGCGTTCACCTGGATGTTGCCTGCAACACACGCGTGTCCCCGTGTTGTCTTCTTGTCAATGCAGCAGTAAAGAGAGCTCGGAATACAGAAGGCAATAGAAGGAGGACCCTTAGTAAAAAATATATAGAATTTTATAGAAAATACGCTACAGAAAATATGACATAGGACTTTTGCGCAATTATGTAGAATATTCTATAGAAATCTATAAAAGATTATGCCAAAATCTTATGTCATATTTTCTGTAGCACATTTCGTATGGATATACCATAGAATTATGTTAGAACAACATGGATAGGACATATACACAAAATAAGTGGGGACAGATTGATTGAAAATAGTAGAGGGAAATGAGAAAGACAAATAATAAGATGGACAGACAGTGTCAAAGGTGATCTCGAAAGGACCGGGATGAACAGTCAAGAGCTGGCGACGATTTCATAAGATAGAGATAGTTGTAGAAAGTACCTGGGGGAGAGGGCGGAACACGCCGGACCTTGAGGCCCTGTTCCCCCAAGGGCCCGGGCGAGGAAGGGGGGAAACTATTAGAACTATTGTGGCCTAACCACACAAAGGGACGGGGGAGGGGGGTGAACTGTTAGAACTACGTTGGCCGGCGTTCAGGTGACACAGGCACGGCGTTGACACTGCCGGGAGAGAGGTAGCGTTGAAACTGCCGGGAGAGAGGTAGCGTTGACACTGCTAGGAGAGAGGTAGCATTGACACAGCCGGGAGTGAAGTAACAGCCGGGAGTGAAGTACCTGCTCCGCCGTAGACCCGCAGCCCGGCGCCGTAGCCGTTGAAGGAGAGCGAGCTAGCGTTGACGACGGCCTTGTTCCGCACGTTCTCCAGGAAGATGCCGTGCTGCGTGTTATTGTGAACCTGCGTGTTGTTCACAAAGAATTCCGGCACTACATCTGTAGTGAGAATGAAAAAAACATTCGCAGCATACAGTAGAAATATATCATGCATCTTCTCATTCTGTAATATAATGTTCATGATACAATGTACTAGAATACATACGTTGAAGGCGTAGGCCTACTGCCCGCCAAAGGATGCTTAGCCGCCGCTGCCGCACCTACGAATCCTGGCGCGGCTGGCAACAAAAATATAATTTGTAATGCAAGGCCCGTTTTATAAAATGCAAACAATTTAACCTTGTTATTGTCAAGATAATGTTATTGTTCAACACGAAAATATAGTATTTAAAAAAATACAAATACTGTTACTTAAAGACAAAAATAACTCCACAACGGATCTGTGGGTAGGGGCTAGCCTCCATCCGCCACCTGCAGTAGAGCACTTACCAGGCCCGCTGTCGACCATGATGGTGAACTTGACACAGTCTTGTAACGTTGGACAGTCCCCTTGCAGCGACCAATTGAACATAACATACATGTAGTCCTTGGTCGATGACAAGCCCTGCGGAAGGGTACCATTGATGACGGGGATCTTGGCGAGAAGCGGGTAAGTGTTGTCTTTGCCGTCGTACACGTAGAGCCATGCCTTGGCGTCCGGCTCGATATCCATCTCGAGGACGTTGAATGTGATAATGTGGTTCGGCATCGTGCGGAACTTCTGCATAAGAAGTCAGAGGCATACGTGGACAGATACTGGTGAACACGTGTACATATGGCGGAGAACACGTGGACAGATGCCGGGGAACACGAGGACAGATGCTGGAGAACACGTGGACAAATGTCGGGGAACACGTGGACAGATGCTGGGGAGCACGTGGACAGATGCCGGAGAACACGTGGACAGATGCCAGAGAACACGTGGACAGATGACGGAGAACACATGGACAAATGCCTGAGAACACATGGATAGATGTCGGAGAACATGTGGACAGATGCCGGAGAACACGTGGACAGATGACGGAGAACACGTGGACAGATACTGGGGAACACGTGGACTGAGTGTTTCCCGATTGACTAGCATGCAGAATATATTTCGTAAAACGTTCAGAGCACTTCCCGTTAAAAACACTACGTTAGTATATTAAACCTACATGTTCCAAACAGCCCAGGCCTACTAGTTATTTAAACTATATATAATTGTACTATGATTATATGATGCAAATTGAGGGTGTGTGTTTTGGACTTTTTACACCGGTCTTGTGTCTTTATAATTACACCACGGATGACCGGGAATATCAGGATTATGTAACCAAGAAGAAGAAAAACCTATGCAAGAGACCAGTTGCTGGGCTGAAGTTTCTTGTAATTTATTATCACTCTACGGATATATTAACAAGAAACAAACTGTTTTAATAAAGAAATCAAGAAGAACTTAACCATGGAATTATAAGGAGAGCGGAAGTGCTGTGGGTTCCCATGAAGTCGTCACATCACAACATACGTGCAGCTACTGGCAGATTAAATATGTAAAAGAAGCACTATTACATAGAAATGTGTGTTATTAATACGACTGTTAAGCGTGCTACATTGTTGAACGTCAGAAGCACAGCGATAAACACGCATTAACATAGGTTCTGCGAAATACTTATGACGCTTACTCTACGTTGACGAAGCTATGTAATTTACCAATGCAATGTCCGCGACAACTTCATCATGTCGACACAACAATCCATATCGCTGTTAGATTGTCTGCACACATTTTCTTTTGTTTAGCGTTGTTAATATAATCTTTATAACACTTTTTTAGTTTATTAAACCATTAAAAGCATTTGTATAGTTATTTGTTGAACATGTTTCTCGTGTCACCGTGTGTACCTTGTCGCATCGCGTCATGAGCCTCTTGAAGGGGATGCCACTGATGACCTGGGGAAACCGCTGGTAGCCGCCGACGTTGACGCGCTGACAGAAGGCCTTCGACTCGTCGATGATTAGGTACTTCCTGTCGAGTAGCTTCGCTTTGATTCCGTTCCCCGAGTTGGCAATGACGCGACTGTCCGTCACTCTGATCCGACCGAAGCGTGACTCGACCACCAAACCGTGACCTACGAGTATCAAGTCGACATCATTGGAGGCAATACATGGTTGAACCCTCGTATACCTGGCTTTATCATAATTCTTTACGGACCCACCAGGACAAGCCACAGCCGTTAATCCAGTCAGGTGCTTTGATGGACAATCTCTTAAGGTGTTTGTGTGTGTGTGTGTGTGTGTGTGTGTGTGTGTGTGTGTGTGTGTGTGTGTGTGTGTGTGTGTGTGTGTGTGTGTGTGTGTGTGTGTGTGTGTGTGTGTGTGTGTGTGTGTGTGTGTGTGTGTGTGTGTGTGTGTGTGTGTTTCTGCGTGTCTATTTGTGTGTGTGTCTGTCTGTTTGTGTGTGTGTGTGTCTGTCTGTTTGTGTGCGCGCGCGTGTGTATATATATGTGTGTTTGCTTGTATGCGCATGTGTGTGCATCTATGCGTGAGTGTGCGTGCATGCGTGCGGTGTGTTTCTATGTATTTGACAAACAAACTAGAATCACCCGACTAGAACATAACATCTCGTAAACCAACTGCATCGACGGCTAACCCACCTCTGTTGAGCAGGAAGTCCGAGTTGTGTACAATGGTGGAGGCATTGATGTCGGTGAAGTTGGTGGCGTCGAGGGCGCAGTAACGGATAGCAACGCCGTCGAGTCTCGGCACGGTCGGACTTGCTCTGACGGCTGGCACGGGCTCTCCCAGTGGGTCGACTCCCGCGTACAGGATGTCCACGTTCCTCAGCACCGAGTTCGACTCGTAGATGGCGATGGAATCTAGAATATAACGTTGGACAAGATTGACATCCATATCAGAAACTTCAGTTATCAAGTGTGAAAGATTTTGTTTTATTGAGAATGCAACCCACCCTTCTAGGCATTTGGGCAACCTAAGCCGATCTGTCATTTATTTTGACCATTTAGACAAAAGTATAAGCTAGTGTGGGCAGTACGTAAATTAATAGCACACTATAGTGTACATATAAACAATCGGATTTGTGATGGCCTATTATAAACAAGGTTAGACTAGATGGCTGCCGACCTGATATGATTTGTCGTAAAGTGGCATTGTAGAACTCGAGTCCCCACCAGTTGGCGGCGGCCGTGCTCCGGGGCGCCAGGCCGTAGCAGTGCAGATGAATCGTCGTCTGCTGAACTGAAAAATTACGCCATCTTGAACAGCATGTGGTTGACAAACGTAAAGCGTTTTCAGCAGTCCTAAGGATTGATACCGCGGTATATAAGTACTTAGTTTTACCTTTAAGATGATTCTTTAATTAACCTTATGCTAGTTAGCACCATGTGTGCACAATATGACAGTGTACGCGCATTGGGAGACTTACCTATCACACTCTTGAAAAGTTATTTGCTAAAGCGTTTTATTATTGTTCTTGACATCTTCCGTTTCACCAATGACCAGTCAAGTTGGCAAACAATTAAATAATAAAGAAAACATATATGATGCAAAATCTAGTGCAAAATCAACGGTCGCGTCTTGTTTATGTTATAATCAGGGCTGTTTACTTAACAGCTCCGCAACAAAGTGCAATCAAAGTTTAGTCAGTCACTCTTAAAGTTGTGTTTATATTCAGGTCGATAAATTACGCAATAGTTAATTTCGAATCATTGAAACAACCAATTAACAAACAGTCCCATTGACTTTGAAATGCTCAAGAAATTCCACTTCGTGATCACAGTTGCCCTGCTTTCAGTTCTTGGGTAAACTGGAACAATCGGTTGTTTATTACAACAAGTTTTATATTTTAGTACTGTCCTGGCGTGATCATAAGGGCGAGGTAGCTGTGTAACAGAAGAGATCGTAAAACGAAGTTCGACTGGATATAGGGAGGCTAAATATAATAATCGTCGTCATCATTATCATCACCATCGTCGTCACCGTCATTATCATCACCGTCATCATCATCATCGTCATCATCATCATCATAGCATGACACCTACCACAAATTCTGGATCCGATCTGTATGTTCGGTGCGCGGGGACAGCCCAAGATGGTCGACTCGGCGCCGGTGCAGTCGGGTCGGTGGTAGAGCATGAAGCGGGAGTCGTTCCTCGCCCACGACATGAAGCTGAAGTTACCCGTGAGGAAACCGAGTTGACGGCAAGCGACGTCCGTGTCGGTCTGTGTCCAGCTGCAGCAGGGACGACAAGAGGGCGGTGAGAATTATGGCAACATGGACACCGAGAACATCAGTGTTAGACGGTCTATGCTTCGTTCCAATGAGGGTCGTGGTTAGCGTAAATACGTCTCCGTGACCACTGCGTGACCAAGTTGAATAAAGTTACCAGTGGAGAAGTCTTCTGACTTTCGAATTCACAAAGCTGTGTGACTTAATTCACGATAAACACGAAGTGATTGGAACGCAGCATTATTCAACCCGCAACGTCGTTGGATCACCTAGCACAGTGTAGTCCATTAGCAAACAGAAGTATGCAAGAACGCGAGCGTCGAACTTGAAAATGTGCAAAGCCCATGTCGTCGTCAAGCACAACAGCAATAACAAGACGCACTGTAAGTGTTTCTACGTTCACGTCCGATAACAAACAAAAGTCCGTTACAGTGCGAAATTGTAGAGTGTTTGAAACGTGATATTACAACATGTTGTTGTAGTGAGCGCACAGCTATAATGTTTTGTGTCTTAAGTAAATTTCGTTGAATAACATTCGATTTCTCAGATTCAAGAGTTATCCTAAATCATGACATTTTAGTTTTAAATTGTTATCACGCAGTGTAGGCCTACATTGAAACTGTAGTAAATAGTATTAATGACTTATGTAAATGGCACACATTGTTGCAATTTTAAATGAAGTATTCATGAAAATAATACTGATGTGATTCATGTTTCTGTTTTTCTTCTTTCTTCAACCACACAAATTGTTATCTTGCACCAGGAAATTTACATATGTATCACATGTATTATGAGGGTTAATCAGCCACTCGCGGCTTTATACCCTCATTACAGAAACCATGGCAATCTATGTATGTAATTGATTGGAATGTATCATAGTTTCTGTAATAAATCATTATTATTATTATTATAGTATCGGTTGACACAGTAAACCAAATTCCACGTGGTGTCAATCATCAGAAGATTATCATAAACAAATTTACATGGCAGCGCATATATTGAACTTTGGATTAAAAAAAACTGTCCCTCGGAAACCATATCCCGTTTTTTAATACGACTGACTTTTGTGAATTTGCGCAGACTCCTCTCCACCGGCCACGGTACAGTAGCTGCAGGCGGCCGTACGCGACACTCTGGTCGTCGACCAATCGAATGTCGCTCGGCCAGGACGGGGGCTCTGTACTCGGGTCCTCGACTCGTGTCATTGTGATACGATCGTGGGGCAGACCCTGGAAGATGCAATATGGCTATGGTTGTGTGTGTGTGTGTGTGTGTGTGTGTGTGTGTGTGTGTGTGTGTGTGTGTGTGTGTGTGTGTGTGTGTGTGTGTGTGTGTGTGTGTGTGTGTGTGTGTGTGTGTGTGTGTGTGTGTGTGTGTTTCTGCGTGTCTATTTGTGTGTGTGTCTGTCTGTTTGTGTGTGTGTGTCTGTCTGTTTGTGTGCGCGCGCGTGTGTATATATATGTGTATTTGTGTGTTTGTGTGTGTACGTGCGTGCGTACGTGCGTGTGTTGAGTGAGTGTCTGTGTGCAAGCGCGTGTGCGCATGCGTAGAGTAAGTGAATATGTGTGTGTGTGTGTGTGTGTGTGTGTGTGTGTGTGTGTGTGTGTGTGTGTGTGTGTGTGTGTGTGTGTGTGTGTGTGTGTGTGTGTGTGTGTGTGTGTGTGTGTGTGTGTGTGTGTGTGTGTGTGTGTGTGTGCGGTAGGTGTGCGTGTGAGAAAACTCAGCAGACACTTTCAAATATTCACGCACAAATATGTTTGCATCTGCATGATACCAAGATTAACACCATCTATATATCAAACAATCTACTGTTGTTTTAACCAAGGTTTAAGATCTTAGTATGAGCCCATGCCATAAGAATGTATCCTCCTAGGAGGGGAGGGGAGGGGTGGGGAGGGGAGGGGAGGGAAAGGGTGGGTGTTTATAAGATTTAGAGGTGGTGCTGGAGCCTGGACTCAAAAGAATCCAGGGTGGTCGCAGATACCACTTCTTGGAGCAGGCTGTTTCACTCAGCGATTGTGCGCGAGAAGAATGGCATCTTCCTGTACTGTGTACAGTGGTAGTGAAGGTCGTACCCGATGTCATGCGTGTCCTTGTTTTTGTTTTACGAGGACCAGATACTGTGGGCAGGTACAGCGAGTTGATTGTGATGGCTCCTGTTTTGTAATTATAGAGGGTACTGAGGCGTGCTTTCTTTCTATGGACTTGGAGGGTTGGTAAGTTTAATGTATTTAACATAGATTCTACTGAGGAAGTGTGGCGATGTTTGTTGGTGACCCAACGTGCTGCTCTCCTCTGGAGTTTTTTTTCGAGGGCTGTTAAGTCGTTGGTGGTGTAAGGGTCTCAGACTGGACTGGCATACTCCAAGACATGTCTGACAAGGGCTTTATATGTTGTTTCTTTTATTTCCTTATTCCCTACTTTGACATTCCGTCTAAGGAAACACAAGGTCTTGTTCCCTTTGTTTGCTGTGGTATTGACGTGAGGGCTCCATGTGTTGTCGTAATGCGTATTTCACCTTATTGGTGTTAGTGAGAGCACCACACACACGCAGACACACGCAGACACACACACACACACGACACACACACGCAATTTAAATTTGTGTGTTGTATAGACACTTTAAGGTAATGCGTAGATATAATACTCGAGACAGACTGGTACCTGTGAGAACGACACAAGACATTTGACAGCTATATAATCCTCAGAGCAAATTACCAAAGTCAGTCACGTGGAACGGAATGGTAACTGACATAAACCTAACTAAACAAGGTGATGTTCGTCATCCCTGTTGATCTAAGCACACGAGAGAGCGGATATGATTTGTTTCCCGTATGATAAAACGCTCACCTCATCCTAACAGTGAGTTGGTTACATGTGTTGAACAGATCCGTTCGGACAAACTGACTCATGCATGCAGGACAAAGGTGAACAACCGTTGCTCTTTAGTGGAAATCATAGAATGCCATATGCAGCTAAACAGAAAATGCGTTGCATAAACTATGTGTTAGGGTCCACCTAACGTAATGATGTGTACCCACCTCAGCTTTGAGGGTGCCGTTCACAGCTAACATTACCCCGGGTGCAAAGCGCATCACCACCCCGGCAGCAATAGTCAGGGTTACATCCTTGTGTACGAAAACATCCCCTTTCACTGTGATAGGACTCGCCCATTTCTGCAGTTTGAGATCTTCCGTCAACAGTCCTCCTTCCTGTATGCTGAAACTGTCGCGTCCTGCGACCAGCGAACAAATGATAGCGAGTTGTAGCCGATACACCACGGCTACAGGTGCTGTCATGGCCGTTAGAATCAAGCGTGACCACCCGTTGGCGTCACACCGCCCAACTGGAGCGGTCCGCTGCAGGTGCGTGAACACAGACAGGTGTTTGTAAACAACCAACTCGTTCAGGTTATACACCTCGGATCCACTTTAGGAGGTACTCGTTGGCCAGTCGTTCAACCAGTGCTGTCTCGCCACTCGTCGTGTCATGTAACCTTACACAGAAACAAACCGAGCCAACGACAATTGGGACGGCGAGCTCCGGTCTGATTGGATGCGGCTAGCTCCGTTGGCGAAGTAGGTCATTCCGTGCTTACCTGTATTGACCTGAATATGCCGCGCTAGAGGCGGCGTGTTCGAATAGACGTGGGTCGTTTTAAGCGGTCTTGAAAGCCATTTGTTACGAGCGTGATAGGTCTAACCGAACGAATAAATTCACTTAAATTGTCCACACTGTGAATTCTTCAACAGTGTTTCCAAGTGCGTAAGACCAACATAATTGTATACGTTTTTATTATTAAATAAATATTTTTTTATTCAATGACGTGTTAATATCTGCGTATTTTTACTGGTATTTGATATATACCTATGGACTTTTGTCTGAAATAAACATTATTATTACATGCATTGCGCGTTCGTTTATATTTCTTCCCGCATACACAGTAGATTCGGGTTTACATATGCAAAAAAAAGTACTGGAATGATATTAAAAAAACAATTGTAGCATCGACATATTCTACCAAAAAAGAAACGCAAGCTGTTTCGGTTGGCTTATAGTTGTTTTATTTGATAAGTTGTGTCCATAATATTAATTTTACTCACTTGAGGTAATCGTACTGAGAAGGATTTATTTTCCTCGATCAATTTCATAAAAAGGGCCGATTACGACAAACTGTAAATGAATGCAGAGTTGCAGACCATTGTATAAAGGTACATACAGCAATTAGTCTCATTGTTGCGTAGGTAGACATTCCAAAAGGCTATAAACCAACTTTTCATGGCAATAACAGGTCGTAACACTATGTCACAATCATTGTAGTTGGAGCGAGATTGGGCAGTTGCAATCCAACAATGAGATACCAGCGCTGCTGATCTCAGATGCTGCCGACCATATAGAGAGGTTTCGTCCTCACACCAGGTAAGCGGCAACGGCGGTTACACTGAGTATTCATGCAGACATCGGTACTGGACACAGAGAATGTGCAACCAGATACTTTTTTCGGAGGTCTCTCGTTTTCTGGTTTTCAGTGCCGGTCATCCTCGCAAGCCAAGGCTGTTTGCCATGCAAAACTAGCCCTGGCTGATCCCCTATGCAAAATTCGGAACTTATCTGAGTCAAACAAGTAATTGACTTCGCCAGTCGCGACTGCATCACCCGTGAAAACAGCGCAAATACCCGCCCCAATTTGAAGACGGATAAACGATTTCTGGCAATCCCAATATATAATGACCCGTTCGCCCCTTAGCACGAGCAGCTGAGCTGTAATGTGTATTCGAATAATTGCTTCTACTCCCTAAACATTGTATGTAACACGAGCCACGGTTGGTTAAAATTTGTTTTATTATGACCACCTGACCTGCGAGATCCACTGATCTAGTGAACGATTTCATAGGCTGAGCTTAAATTCTGAGTTTCACAAGGCGATCAACCAGGGGGTACTGCTGGCTGGCACTGACATAATCAGCAGCAGCGACCCCTGGCGACCGAGGATGGTGCCGGTGACCGTGTATGAGAGTACCGCGACGTCGTCGGGAGCCGGCTACTCGGACGCAGCCGTTGAGCAGCATGAACATGGCGTCATGTTACGGGTTGGCATATCTAGTTATTCTACCAATGCATGAATGGGCATTGAACCTACCCAGAGTCCTTCATTTTCTTCTTCTTCTTGTGATTATCTGAATCTGTATAGTATACTGGCAAAATGTCCTAAGGACCCATCACGCCAGTGTGCATGATGATCATCTGGTCTAATTTGTTAGATGTGTGACGAGATTACTCTGAAATGAATTAAGCTATTTACAAGCTGCAATGATTGGAGGTAGTAATTCCAGTCCTTTAATGTGGTTGGGAAAAAAATATTTTCAAATGTTTGTTGAGTGCCTAATTTGCCGGAACTGATTATCATGTTTGCGTGAGCTCTAGTATTGCGTTTGATATATTGTTCAAATAGGATATCTATAAGGTTGTGTTCCATCTTACATATAATATGCTTAGTCTTTTTATTTTATTTATTGTTTAGATGGTGTCCCCCTGGAGGTCTTTAAGGAGTTGAATTATCGTTCTTGACTCTCTAGAGAAGTTGTGCTTACATAATCTGGCGGCTTGTCTTTGTGTTCTTTTTATATATTTTATATTCTTTAGGCAATGTGGATCCCATGATGCTAACGTGGATCCCATGATGCTAACGTGGATCCCATGATGCTAACGTGGATCCCATGATGCTAACGTGGATCCCATGATGCTAACGTGGATCCCATGATGCTAATATGGATCCCATGATGCTAACGCATATGCAAGTATTGGGTGGACCAGGGTTGTGTAAGCCACGTACTTGATGTGGGTTGGGCACTTATCTCCTAATAATTCCCTACTATTTGTTGTGTTTTGTTTGTAATTGAATTGCACTGCACTGTCCAGTTTAATGTATTTGATATTTGTATGCCAAGATACCAGTGTGATTCAACAGATTTAAGTTGTTGTCTGCAGAAGGTGTAGATATTTGGAATGTGTTTTCTCGAGACTAGGGTCATTGTAAAGCATTCACTAGGGTTGAATTTCATAAGCCAAGTGTCCTGCCATTCCTCAAGTTTTAGCACATCGTTTTGGAGGAGATATTTTGTCTGTTTTAATCGGTAAATATAAGAGGCAGCCATTAGGGAATAAGCGAACATTTGAAGAGAGGTTGTCAGGCAGGTCATTTATGTAAAGCAGGAAAAGTAGCGGCCCCAGTACTGTTCCCTGTGGTACTCCAGAAGTAACCCAGTACTGTTCCCTGTGGTACTCCAGAAGTAATCCACTACTGTTCCCTGTGGTACTCCAGAAGTAACCCACTATTGTTCCCTGTGGTACTCCAGAAGTAACCCAGTACTGTTCCCTGTGGTACTCCAGAAGTAACCCAGTACTGTTCCCTGTGGTACTCCAGAAGTAACCGAGTACTGTTCCCTGTGGTACTCCAGAAGTAACCCAATACTGTTCCCTGTGGTACTCCAGAAGTATCCCAGTACTGTTCCCTGTGGTACTCCAGAAGTAATCCAGTACTGTTCCCTGTGGTACACCAGAAGTAAACCAGTACTGTTCCCTGTGGAACCCCAGAAGTAATCCAGTACTGTTCCCTGTGGTACTCCAGAATTAACCCAGTAATGTTCCCTGTGGTACTCCAGAAGTAACCCAGTACTGTTCCCTGTGGTACACCAAAAGTAACCCACTACTGTTCCCTGTGGTACTCCAGAAGTAACCCAGTACTGTTCCCTGTGGTACTCCAGAAGTAACCCAGTACTGTTCCCTGTGGTACTCCAGAAGTAACCCAGTACTGTTCCCTGTGGTACTCCAGAAGTAACCCAGTACTGTTCCCTGTGGTACTCCAGAAGTAACCCAGTACTGTTCCCTGTGGTACTCCAGAAGTAACCCAGTACTGTTCCCTGTGGTACTCCAGAAGTAACCCAGTACTGTTCCCTGTGGTACTCCAGAAGTAACCAGTACTGTTCCCTGTGGTACTCAGAAGTAACCAGTACTGTTCCCTGTGGTACTCAGAAGTAACCCAGTACTGTTCCCTGTGGTACTCCAGAAGTAACCCAATACTGTTCCCTGTGGTACTCCAGAAGTAACCCAGTACTGTTCCCTGTGGTACTCCAGAAGTAATCCAGTACTGTTCCCTGTGGTACACCAGAAGTAAACCAGTACTGTTCCCTGTGGTACCCCAGAAGTAATCCAGTACTGTTCCCTGTGGTACTCCAGAAGTAACCCAGTACTGTTCCCTGTGGTACTCCAGAAGTAACCCAGTACTGTTCCCTGTGGTACTCCAGAAGTAACCCAGTACTGTTCCCTGTGGTACTCCAGAAGTAACCCACTACTGTTCCCTGTGGTACTCCAGAAGTAATCCAGTACTGTTCCCTGTGGTACTCCAGAAGTAACCCAGTACTGTTCCCTGTGGTACCCCAGAAGTAACCCACTACTGTTCCCTGTGGTACTCCAGAAGTAACCCAGTACTGTTCCCTGTGGTACTCCAGAAGTAACCCAGTACTGTTCCCTGTGGTACACCAGAAGTAACCCAGTACTGTTCCCTGTGGTACCCCAGAAGTAGTACCCTGTGGTACTCCAGAATTAACCCAGTAATGTTCCCTGTGGTACTCCAGAAGTAACCCAGTACTGTTCCCTGTGGTACTCCAAAAGTAACCCACTACTGTTCCCTGTGGTACTCCAGAAGTAACCCAGTACTGTTCCCTGTGGTACTCCAGAAGTAACCCAGTACTGTTCCCTGTGGTACTCCAGAAGTAACCCAGTACTGTTCCCTGTGGTACTCCAGAAGTAACCCAGTACTGTTCCCTGTGGTACTCCAGAAGTAACCCAGTACTGTTCCCTGTGGTACTCCAGAAGTAACCCAGTACTGTTCCCTGTGGTACTCCAGAAGTAACCCAGTACTGTTCCCTGTGGTACTCCAGAAGTAACCCAGTACTGTTCCCTGTGGTACTCCAGAATTAACCCAGTACTGTTCCCTGTGGTACCCCAGAAGTAACCCTATTCCCTGTGGTACTCCAGAAGTAACCAGTACTGTTCCCTGTGGTACTCCAGAAGTAACCCAGTACTGTTCTCTGTGGTACTTCAGAAGTAACCCACTACTGTTCCCTGTGTTACTCCAGAAGTAATCCAGTACTGTTCCCTGTGGTACACCAGAAGTAACCCAGTACTGTTCCCTGTGGTACCCCAGAAGTAACCCACTACTGTTCCCTGTGGTACTCCAGAAATAACCCAGTACTGTTCCCTGTGGTACTCCAGAAGTAACCCAGTACTGTTCCCTGTGGTACCCCAGAAGTAATCCAGTACTGTTCCCTGTGGTACTCCAGAATTTACCCAGTAATGTTCCCTGTGGTACTCCAGAAGTAACCCAGTACTGTTCCGTGTGGTACTCCAAAAGTATCCCACTACTGTTCCCTGTGGTACTCCAGAAGTAACCCAGTACTGTTCCCTGTGGTACTCCAGAAGTAACCCAGTACTGTTCCCTGTGGTACCCCAGAAGTAACCCACTACTGTTCCCTGTCTAACTCCAGAAGTAATCCAGTACTGTTCCCTGTGGTACACAAGAAGTAACCCAGTACTGTTCCCTGTGGTACCCCAGAAGTAACCCACTACTGTTCCCTGTGGTACTCCAGAAATAACCTAGTACTGTTCCCTGTGGTACTCCAGAAGTAACCCAGTACTGTTCCCTGTGGTACCCCAGAAGTAACCCACTACTGTTCCCTGTGGTACTACAGAAGTAATCCAGTACTGTTCCCTGTGGTACTCCAGAAGTAACCCAATACTGTTCCCTGTGGTACCCCAGAAGTAACCCACTACTGTTCCCTGTGTTACTCCAGAAGTAATCCAGTACTGTTCCCTGTGGTACACCAGAAGTAACCCAGTACTGTTCCCTGTGGTACCCCAGAAGTAACCCACTACTGTTCCCTGTGGTACTCCAGAAATAACCCAGTACTGTTCCCTGTGGTACTCCAGAAGTAACCCAGTACTGTTCCCTGTGGTACCCCAGAAGTAATCCAGTACTGTTCCCTGTGGTACTCCAGAATTTACCCAGTAATATTCCCTGTGGTACTCCAGAAGTAACCCAGTACTCTTCCCTGTGGTACTCCAAAAGTATCCCACTACTGTTCCCTGTGGTACTCCAGAAGTAATCCAGTACTGTTCCCTGTGGTACTCCAGAAGTAACCCAGCACTGTTCCCTGTGGTACCCCAGAAGTAACCCACTACTGTTCCCTGTGGTACTCCAGAAGTAACCCAGTACTGTTCCCTGTGGTACTCCAGAAGTAACCCAGTACTATTCCCTGTGGTACTCCAGAAGTAATCCTGTACTGTTCCCTGTGGTACTCCAGAAGTAACCCAGTACTGTTCCCTGTGGTACTCCAGAAGTAACCCAGTACTTTTCCCTGTGGTACTCCAAAAGTAACCCAGTACTGTTCCCTGTGGTACTCCAGAAGTAATCCAGTACTGTTCCCTGTGGTACTCCAGAAGTAACCCAGTACTGTTCCCTGTGGTACCCCAGAAGTAACCCACTACTGTTCCCTGTGGTACACCAGAAGTAATCCAGTACTGTTTCCTGTGGTACTCCAGAAGTAACCCAGTACTGTTCCCTGTGGTACACCAGAAGTAACCCACTACTGTTCCCTGTGGTACTCCAGAAGTAACCCAGTACTGTTCCCTGTGGTACTCCAGAAGTAACCCAGTACTGTTCCCTGTGGTACTCCAGAAGTAACCCAGTACTGTTCCCTGTGGTACTCCAGAAGTAACCCAGTACTGTTCCCTGTGGTACTCCAGAAGTAGTACCCAGTACTGTTCCCTGTGGTACTCCAGAAGAAGTAACCCACTACTGTTCCCTGTGGTACTCCAGAAGTAATCCAGTACTGTTCCCTGTGGTACTCCCCAGTACTGTTCCCTGTGGTACCCCAGAAGTAACCCACTACTGTTCCCTGTGGTACTCCAGAAGTAACCCAGTACTGTTCCCTGTGGTACTCCAGAAGTAACCCAGTACTGTTCCCTGTGGTACTCCAGAAGTAACCCAGTACCGTTCCCTGTGGTACTCCAGAAGTAACCCAGTACTGTTCCCTGTGGTACTCCAGAAGTAACCCACTACTGTTCCCTGTCGTACTCCAGAAGTAACCCAGTACTGTTCCCTGTCGTACTCCAGAAGTAACCCACTGTTCCCTGTCGTACTCCAGAAGTAACCCAGTACTGTTCCCTGTGGTACTTCAGAAGTAACCCAGTACTGTTCCCTGTGGTACTCCAGAAGTAACCCAGTACTGTTCCCTGTGGTACTCCAGAAGTAACCCAGTAATGTTCTCTGTGGTACTTCAGAAGTAACCCACCACTGTTCCCTGTGGTACTCCAAAAGTAACCCAGTACCGTTCCCTGTGGTACTCCAGAAGTAACCCAGTACTGTTCCCTGTGGTACTCCAGAAGTAACCCACTACTGTTCCCTGTCGTACTCCAGAAGTAAACCAGTACTGTTCCCTGTCGTACTCCAGAAGTAACCCACTGTTCCCTGTCGTACTCCAGAAGTAACCCAGTACTGTTCCCTGTGGTACTACAGAAGTAACTCAGTACTGTTCCCTGTGGAACTCCAGAATTAACCCAGTACTGTTCCCTGTGGTACTCCAGAAGTAACCCAGTACTGTTCTCTGTGGTACTTCAGAAGTAACCCACTACTGTTCCCTGTGGTACTCCAGAAGTAACCCAGTACTGTTCCCTGTGGTACTCCAGAAGTAACCCAGTACTGTTCTCTGTGGTACTTCAGAAGTAACCCACTACTGTTCCCTGTGGTACTCCAGAAGTAACCCAGTACTGTTCCCTGTGGTACTCCAGAAGTAACCCAGTAATGTTCTCTGTGGTACTTCAGAAGTAACCCACCACTGTTCCCTGTGGTACTCCAAAAGTAACCCAGTACTGTTCTCTGTGGTAATTCAGAAGTAACCCAGTACTGTTCCCTGTGGTACTTCAGAAGTAACTCGAATTGGTGTTGAAGTTGATAGAATTATAGACACTTTTGAACTGGTTATTTGCTCTTTGTCTATACGGTGGAGGAATGATCAGTGATCCAGTGGAGCTGCTGGCTTTGAGACATTTCAGTTGATTAATTAATTAATTAAAATTACAAATAAAATATAAATAATTAAAAAGTATACAGTGTATGTCCGTGTGAAAAGCTGACTGACTAGTTTCTATAGGCTGCATTTTATAATGGTCTAATCAGTTATGACAAAACGTGTGAATGAGTTCCAAAGCGCTTAGTACAGTGCGATGGAAATTGCAGGTCTTCGCCCTGTTAGGGCATCAGGGTAGTACTGGACAGAGCGTCTTGGCGAAAGGCCTGTTACTAAACAGTTTATTGTAATATGTATGTTGTTGGTTTCTGGTCAGTTGCTGATAGCCTATAATATATGCTTTATATACGTATACTTTATTAAAATGTTATGCTTCACGGAAACGTAGCGTTGCTGTTGTCGTTGCTAGAAGCGTTATTCGCGTATCAAGGTTTTAATCTACTTATTTTATTTTATAACATAATCGTCAAAAGTGTAGCTAGTGATATATAGTGTACTTAGCTGCAGGTAGTTTGGGTTCGTTGCTTCTTCGTTGTTGATGTTGATGTTATCCAATATGGCGGTTTTGGCGGGAAACCAACCGAACGTTTTAAAGTTTCGTTTTAGTGATTTTAGCATCTGTCATATACATTTGCAAATTAGGTTCGGCGGCACAATAGCAACTGATGTGGAATTCTATACACTCATACCATGACTTTAAGTTTGACTTTCCAATAACATTTTGCGAGCCATTGTCAAGCAGATGTTTATACGTTCACGCAAGTGCACCCTCCTGAGATGGACCGGCAGCATGAAACGGGACCTGGGGAGGGCGTGAACAGCCATTAATGGAATATATTTACAGAGAACAGAGGGTGCGTGTACGTACATTATATACAATGTTGGCGAAATTTATTAGTATACAACATGGATTTGGTACAGGTTAAACTAATTAAACATAGGCTTTTATCTGAACAAAATCACTGCTACACATTGTGGCGCTTGATAATAGAGGTAAAAGTGCGACGTTTATTGTTTTAATGAGAAGGTCCGGGCCACTTCCTTTTCGTCTTCTTCCATTGCTTCCTTGTGGGGTGGAGTGCATGTCACTTGGTAGCTTCTTCTGTTTGACTTGTTAATACTCTGTGCAGTCCTTTGTTCTCTGTAAATATATTCCATTAATGGCTGTTCACACCTGCCCTCGATCACAGGGGCGGGTTTCATGAAGCGTACTTTAAGTTCCCAGCAGGTCCCGTTTCCCGCTGCCGGTCCATATCGGCTTTGCCTTTGGTCTTCTTCTGCTCTTCTTCTTCTGCCACCCTCTTCTGCTTTTCACGCTCTTTTGACAGTCTGTCCTCGTTCATTCTTTGCACATGTCCTGTAAATTTAAGTCTGCTTCCAACTATTTCTATATACTTGCTCTAATGTGGTCCTGCACAGTCCGAAGGCGTGGATAAACTTTTTTACAAGACGCAGTCGTCCCTGGCGATTGTCAAGAAAGCGATTTCACAGTAGTACCACAAGCATACACCAGGTGGCATGCCACTCAAAATGGCGGCTTCCAGGAAGGTGGGTTTTGTTATTGTTTCTGCTCTGGCTGTCACAGACAAGCTACCGATGAATGGTTTCACTTCCATGATACATACACAGTACCAAGCCAGCATTTATCATTTAATGTTGCGTCATTGTCAAAGGTGTTACTGAATATGACAACCGAAGGCGTTTTCTTTTGCCCATCGGCTGTAGTCTAGAGACTACACTCTAGTCTAGAGTCTACGACTACTAGTAGTACTACTAGTACTAGTACTACTACTAGTAGTAGTAGTAGTAGTACTACTACTACTAGTCTTGTCTCGGACCGGGGGTGGGCGGTTCGTTGCCCAGCCCCATGCCGGGTAGGGACTCCCTACCAACGTATCAATGTTCAGTGATATTCAAAATGATGAAGTTGGTTGGTCAATTGGAAGAAGTGTAGCTATATTATTATATAGTGTCACGTGATCACAGTGATGTCGGTGCGTTGTCCGTTGATGATCCTCATCAAATAAGCAGCAGAATTTGATTGACAGACTTCACTTTCGAACCTGGAAATTGGCAGGGATTTCCGTAACTTGTCCGGGATGTGGCAAACACAGATGGGGCGAGTTGACTCCATGTGATTTTTCACATTTAGGCAAATTTCTGTTAGTTGGGCTTCCCGCCAGTGGTCACTACAGGTGGCTACATTACCAGCAGCCAGTAGAGATCGTCACCGGACCGTGATGAATACCTGTTGAATACTTGTTGTGTTCGCCATTTCACAGCTGGCTGCCTGCTTGTCCAAGTGCGACTGGTGGCAGTGCACCAATGTCAGCTGAGGTAGTGATTACGTCGGTCACGCATGACCTCTGTCGTGGAGTGAATAATGTGCGACTTCATGGTAAATTGCTGAGACTTCTCAACTTCTCAACTGGACGAAATCGAACAATACTCAAGGCGAGACTGTTTGGTTATAAATGGATTGCCCAAGGTAACAGACGAGACAGATGAAAAAACTTTCGTAACTTTTGTCCAGAGCAAATTCCAAGATGTCACGATAAACGTAAGCAACATTAGCAAAGCCCATCGACTACCAACCAGAGACAACCGCGACAACCATGACAACCGATGCCAAGGAAGACCAATGGTCGTAAAATTTGTGACTCATAAAAAAGATGAAATCTACTCTGGTAGTCTTTGTTAGAGTGGGAGCGCAAATTGTTCACGTGAAAACAAAAGAAGAAGTAAAGGCCTTTGTGTGACTGTGCGAACAATGCATCAATGCCAAAGTGTTACCTGGCTATCATCAGGTATTTTCTTCTCATGTGACTGCGCGAACAATGCACCAGTGTATGTTACCTGGCTGTCATCAGGCACTATCTTCTTGTATGACTGTGCAAACAATGCATCAATGCCAGAGCGTTATCTGACTATCATTAGGTATTTTTAATTGAAACGGACTAACTACGTCTAACTGGAAAGTCACTTGCTTGGAAGTTACGGTGGTATAGAAAATCATTCTTTAAATCGTATTTTAAGAATAGATACAAATGATGAAGATGGTGAATTAAATCTAATTCACCAGTCACCATATTTTAATGATGACGACTTAATTAATCACATAAAAAACAAACATGACAAATTTACAATACTATGTCTAAACTGTCAATGCCTAAATGCAAAAATTGACGAAATTGTTATTAAGCTAGACATACTTAGAAACAATAATTGTAAAATCAACGCTCTTTGTTTACAAGAAACGTGGCTTAAGGATGATTCTGATATCTCCTTATTACAAATTTATGGTTACAATTTAATATCACAAGGCAAAATATGTAGTGGTCACACTGGCCTAGCAATATATCTTGATAAAAATTACAACTATAAATTGTTAGATATTTGTATAAAGTCAAACATATGGGAAGGATAATTTATTTAAATAACATCAAACACTGTCAAGAAAAAAATAATCCTTGGAAATATATACCGACCTCCTAGAGATGTCATTGAGAATTACCAAACATTCATAGAAGAATTATGCCCTAAATTAGATCATCTACAAAACCTAACTGGTGAAGTAATACTAGCCGGATATTATAATATTGATCTACTGGAAATAAAAGAAAAAAACAATATGTGAATATTTTGATACAATCACAGCAGATGGTTTCTTTTCTAAAATTACTTTACCAACACATTTTTCATATACTAACTGCACGCTTATTGATAATTTTCTATGCAAACTCTCAAAAGGTCTTTTTAAATCAACAGCCGGTATTTTAATCAGTAGCATTTCTGATCACTTTCCGTATTTCATATGCCTTGATTGCAACTGTTACAAATGTCCCTAAATTTATCAGAATTAGACAACAAAATACTGACAGCCTAGATCATTTTAAAATAGAATTGATGCATTCAAATATTTATAATAAACTAAACAAGTATAGAGATACTAATCCCAACGACAATTAGAACGTCCTTGATGAAACTATTACTACTGCTAAGGATAAATTCTTAACTATTAAAGTCATTAAATGTAACAAACACAAATGTCATGTTGGATTACACAAGGTATTAGATCAATAAAATTTAGAGATGAATTGTATTCAAAATTTAAACACTCGTATAGGTACAGAGCAGAATATGTTTTGCCCAATAAAAAATTTCATACATATAATAAAAGAAATATTAGATTAGCCAAACAAGCATATTATCAATCCAGTTTTGAAAGAAATAAACACGATATTAAAAAAACGTGGTCTATGATTAAAGAAATAAAAAAAAAGACAATTGATGGTGAAACAGTAACTGACAAGACTATTATTGCAAATAAATTTAATTAATTTTTCATCAATATTGGTTCTACACTTGCATCGCAAATAACCAATACTGGAGATAACTCTTACAAAGACTATTTAACAGAGAGATGTATACAGAGTTTCAACTTTAAGCCAATAGACAATAGTACAACGATTAGCATAATTGATCAGACCTGGGGCGGAAGTACTCGGTACTCGTGTACTCGAGTACATTTTTGAAGTACTCGTACTCATAAAACTTATGGGTCATGTACTCGTACTCATACTCATTGTACTCAGATTTTACGAGTACATTACGAGTACATCTGAGTACTTTCTCAATATATACTGGGAACAATTAATTTATTTGCAGTTATAAAATCAAACTTTCCTGAAATATTGAAATGCTCAACTATTTTTTTAAATACTTTGTTATTTCACATAGAATGCCACCTTGCCATCCCTACACATAGTACATCCTCATTCTCTGATAGCCATGAGTCCATGACTATGATACCCTAACATGGCAACAGGCAGCATCTTTCCCCAGTCAGAAACACCCTGTTAAGCAAACAATAATTGTAGGCTATCAGTTCAGGCCATAAAACAGTTTAATCAAGCCACCAGGATGTCTATAAAGAGCCAACTACTAGTAGCAGTTAACCCACCTGTTAGACAGGGAATGCATTTAATGTAGTCTGGAGACCATGCCACTTGGCACTGGCCGACAGTGCTAACTGCTAAGAACAAGAACTGCCAGACTTCCTCTGTAGAAGTAAGGTGGCTCAAGTCAGACGTCACCCTACACTAATATAATCGGCCAACTTAGTGTGACACCAGTGAAGCCATGTGGCATGATAGTCTAGGTCAGAGTGAACAGGCAATGAGGGAGCAGAGATAAGAGAAATGCTAAACAAAGACATGTAGCCAGTGGGATGCCAGGTAACAAATCCTCCTGTTGGTTGCTTTGTTTTACATGCTTAACCTGGAGACAACCAGCAAAGTTCAAATGATTTATTTAGCATAGCTGGGAAAGTATTCCGCCCTGAATGGTGCAGCCTCAAAGACTCAACCTTTGAACAACTCATGTTCATCCGGTGCAATGGAAAATAGATGCAGAAATCATAGGATGCCACATAAATAAATGTCATTGTCGATGAAATAAAGAGGTTTTTTACAATTTTCTTCATAAAATATTGATTAACTGCCATTGTATATTCACTTGTGCTGAGTTATATAAATTAGATTAATTTTACAATACGTTATTATTTAATATTTATATTTACAAAAATGTACTTGTACTCGTACTCGTGAGAATGTACTCGTACTCAGCTTTTAGCAATGTACTCGTACTCGTCCATCGTCAAAGTACTCGTACTCGTACTCATAAAAATTTACTCGGCCCCAGGTCTGTAATTGATAGCTTATATCCAAAATCTAGCTGTGGTAAAGGTGGTCTATCAACCAAATTACTAAAGCTAATTAAAAATGAAATAAGTGAAGCAGTCGCTCTAAATCATTAACCAATCAATAACAACTGGAATATTTCCAGATAAATTTAAAATTGCTAAAGTTACTCCACTTTTAAAAAAATGGTGATGAGACAATCTTTGATAATTATCGTCCAATTTCAATCTTACCAGCTATTTCCAAGATATTTGAAAGATTTATGTTTAATCAAATACACGAACATTTTAATTCCAATAACTTATACTATGAGAATCAATACAGGTTTAGGGAAAACCATTCTATGGAACTTGCCACTCTAGAAATAATAGACAGAGTTGTCCAACAACTTGACCAATCAGCAACTCCAATAAACATATACCTAGACCTTTCTAAAGCCTTTGACACAATTGATCATAACATATTATTACAAAAACTAAATTATTTGGAATAAATGGTGCAGCACTAGATCTATGTAAAAACTACTTACACAATCGTAAGCAATATGTTGAAATTGGTGATTACAAGTCGGAAGAAGCTGCCATAAACACTGGTGTCCCACAAGGGTCTATTTTAGGACCTCTTCTATTTATTATATATATTAATGACATAATAATTTCAAATGATCATTTTAAATTCATAATGTATGCAGATGACACCACTCGTTTTAGTACATTGAATAAATTCCAATCTCTGGATGGCGAAGTCCAAAATCAAAACATAAATAAAGAATTAGAAAATATATGCAGGTGGCTAAAGGCAAACAAATGTTCTCTTAACATTAAAAAAAACTAAATTCATGGTATTTCACATGCCTCAAAAGGAAATCTTCCTAAAATAGAAAGAGATGGGACAAATATTGAATGTGTATATAATTTTAATTTTTAGGTATTTTTGTTTTCAGCCACAGGTATCGGATGAAGACTACTGGCAGGCGTCATCTGCTGCCAGTCTCCGTACCAAGGGCTTCTTTGATGACTCTGTGGTAACAAGATATCTTCGCTCTTCACACATAGACACGCATGAACACACACACACACACAGCAATGTATCAATAAAAATCCATTTTATATAGGCATACACTCCAGTGACCAATGAAACACGTGGATGTGCTTTACATGAAAGCAAATGTAGTTAATAATATTTACATCAATATAGCAATTTAAGTGGTATTGCTGGTTAAATATATGTAATAAATGTCTATCGCTGACTAAAAGTAGTTTAAACACATGTGAAATTAAACTGTCTATCTATGTCCATCTAGTGTTGTTTCAGCAAAATTCTTTAAGAGAATGGTAATTATGGTTAACAATAGAATTTAGCTGATTCTTGTTGGTAAATTAGCATTACTGGGATGTTGTTTAGGACTTGGAAGCTGCCAAAAAACTGATCCAGCAGCCCAGTTTTGGGGCAGATGACGAAGATGATGACACAGTCAAATGGGACGGCAGCAGCACTAGGGCCAGCACTAAAGTTGGTCAGTACTGTGTCCTTTGATGGCCACCCCCCGTTTGTCCTTCCTGGGTAATGCGTGGACATTGCATATAGTTGCTTCCCAGCCAGTTGAGTGAGAATGTTGGCCATTCATTTTTCAAATATTCCTGGAACTAATAATTTGCTGTAAAAAGCCAGATCTACAATTATTTGTGGCCTTTACAATATGTCATATGACAACCACCATTCCTCATAACTTTACAATACGTCATATGACAACCACCAATCCTCACAAGTTTACAATACGTCATATAACAACCACCAATCCTCACAACTTTACAATACGTCATATGACAACCACCAATCCTCACAACTTTACAATACGTCATATGACAACCACCAATCCTCACAACTTTACAATACGTCATATGACAACCACCAATCCTCACAACTTTACAATACGTCATATGGCCACCACCAATCCTCACAACTTTACAATACGTCATATGACAACCACCAATCCTCACAACTTTACAATACGTCATATGACAACCACCAATCCTCACAACATTCTGGTTTTGTATGTTGTCATTGTGGCAAATTGTGCAGAGCAAAGATTGGACTGGTAAGCCATCTACGAACACACACCAAATGATACCGACAATCCATGGAATGATCATCCTTGAGGGATTGCTAATGATAATATGGGTGTGTGATGTTGAATTGAGTGAACCTTGAGAGAAATCAAAACAAAGAGTTCTCTCCAATAAATTAATCAAGTCATTAAAAAGGCATTGTTTGACAGGACATACTTACAGTACCAACATCTCAATGTTTGCATCACTTCCAGAATACAAGTCGGCCCGGTTTAGGCCATCAGGTGGAGTTGCTGCATCAGGCGCTCAGAGTGTCCGCGGTGGATCGGCTGTAACTCATGCAGGTATTTGGTGGTGGTAGACATGTAGACCACTCCCTGTACGTGGGGCTGTAGAGGGTGGAAAAGGAGAAATAATGAGCTTGTGTTATCTTTTCATAAACAAATTTGAATTAACAAAACACCATTTTCATACCATGTACAAAATTTTACATACAAGCAGTTATATCTGCACAATTTGGATAAATAAATGGCTAAATTAAGATCAAATTTCACTATTTCTGCATTTTCCACGTTTTCCTTTTTGCCAATCTTTTATGTTGTAGTTTGACCCGCAGTATATGCACAGAATTAAACATGACCCAGCACAATATATACTGCATTGCTTTTACTATTTGTTGTTGTGATTTCAGCATGGATGTCTGTTAATGGAGGTTCGTACATTTGTATCTTGACGGGGCTCTTGCAGAATCTGCCCTTTTGGAGGCCAGCACATTTGCATATTCTTTGTTATAATTAATTAAGATGTGTCTTTATTAGGTATGACATGTGTGAAATAAATAAAATCATAGATGAAACATTTAGAACAAACAAGGCAGGTTTCTCTATTGTTGAGTACTTCCTTAATGTTCTTTGGTAATCATATGTTTGCATGTGGCACGTAGTGTTGGTGTGAGCTCACTGGGCATTCTGGGAAGTTGTTTAATGTGTCTCCTAAATGATACATGTAATGAGAGCTCAGAGATGTGCTGTTCAAGTGTTGTATTTTCATATGTTTTCAGGTATTTATGTTTGTTTTACTTGTTTCATTCCTTGCATGTTTTTCCCCTCACTTAGGCACAAAGTTGAGTGGACCAAGTTTCTCTAGTGAGTCGTCTGTAACCATTGATGATGGTACGTTGTCTTGTCAAGTGTCTTCGCCATGTCATGTCACATCACAGTCAGAATTCTGTTATAACTGGAATTCCATTTCAACAATTGCAAGTGGTGTTATATTTTTTAAAAGTATATATGTAACCTGCCACAGTAAAGTGGGTATTAAGTTAAGCAAAATGGTGAAAACTGTGCCTTTTCGATTCTACATACCATGAGCTTTAAAATGGTTCCTCATTTGTGGAAATATCTTCAGTAGTTTTTTATTTATTGTCGAAAATTGAAGCAAACTTAAAAAAAGTGATGTTTTGACAGATGAGGTAATTTTGACCGATATTGTCTGTTGTTTTTGACGTGGGTTCATAATTACATGTATTTTATTTCTTTTGGATTATTTCTTAAGGTAAGTAAGCTGAGATTACAAAGTGTGTTTTTCTGCCAAAATCTAAAAATTCATGGGACCTGACCGAGACAACTACTTTATGCTCATGTGCAGATTTAACACCTGTTCGCTGGGGCGGCTGACGTACAAAACTATACTTCCTATGTTGTTGTGTAACTTTTCAGCTTTAAGATTATTTCTTTAAAATGACATCAAACTTTGAAATGAAGATTATGTTTGAAAGTAATTTACTAACTAAATTTTCTACTAACTGTGTGCTGTTGTTGTCAGTGATATACTGTGTGTGTGTTATTGTTGTTGTCAGTGGTGTACTGTATGTGTGCTGTTGTTGTCAGTGGTATACTGTGTGTTGTTGTTGTCAGTTGTATACTGTGTGTGTTGTTGTTGTCGTCAGTGGTATACTGTGTGTGTTGCTGTTGTTAGTGTTATACTGCGTGTGTGTTATTGTTGTTGTCAGTGGTATACTGTGTGTGTTGTTGTTGTCAGTGGTATACCGTGTGTGTTGTTGTCAGTGTTATATTGTGTGTGTTGTTGTTGTCAGTGGCATAGCATGTGTGTTGTTGTTGTCAGTGGTATATTGTGTGTGTTGTTGTTCTCAGTGGTATACTGTGTGTGTTGTTGTCAGTGGTATACCGTGTGTGTTGTTGTCAGTGTTATATTGTGTGTGTTGTTGTTGTCAGTGATATATTTTGTGTGTTGTTGTTGCTGTCAGTGTTATACTGTGTGTGTGTGTGTGTTGTCAGAGGTATGCTGTGTGTTGTTGTTGTCAGTTGTATACTGTGTGTGTTGTTGTTGTCAGTGGAATACTGTGTGTGTTGTTGTCAGTTGTATGCTGTGTGTGTGTTGTTGTCAGAGGTATACTGTGTGTGTTGTTGTCAGTGGTATGCTGTGTGTTGTTGTTGTAAGTTGTGTATTGTCTGTGTTGTTGTTGTCAGTTGTTAGTGGTATACTGTCTGTGTTGTTGTTGTCAGTGGTATGCTGTGTGTTGTTGTTGTCAGTTGTGTATTGTCTGTGTTGTTGTTGTCAGTTGTTAATGGTATACTGTCTGTGTTGTTGTTGTCAGTGGAATACTATGTGTATGTTGTTGTAGTGATATACTGTGTATGTTGCTGTCGTCAGTGGTATAATGTGTGTGTTATTGTTGTTATCAGTGGTGGGTGCTGCGGCCCTGCAGCGACCAGCCACCCACTCTCAGATAGCCAAGTTGGAAGCGGAGGTCGCTGGCCTGAAACGCCAACTTCAGGTGATGTCAAACCGTAATGTGACCACATAGTACTTCATGCACAATTAACAAAATATAATTCTATGCTGAGTAGATTGATGTGAGTAAACGTTTTAGAATGTTTTCCTGCAAGAAGAATTGCTGTAATAGTTACTAAGTTTATTGTCGCGTAGTCATTAGAATATCAGACTCACAATCTAGAGTCAAGTCCCATTTCTGTTTTGAAATTTGGGAAAAATTCTTTAATCCACATTACTTCAGATCAGTCAGCTGTATAAATGACTGCCCTGGTACCTGGTTGATGACTATAGACATGATGGATGAATATCTATGTATAGTCTTCATGCATTACCGTAATTGCAGCGTGGCTGAATGCTTCCCATAAACGTTGAGATGGTATTCAAATGAATGTGACTTTGAGCAAAGGATACATACTTCTATCTTTTTATGCGTTGAAACTGTACACACACCAGTCTTGAACAACCGTTTCTTGGTTCCCCATGACCATTTGTCTGTTGCAGGCTTCTAAGGGTGACCGGTGGTCACAGTTCCCACCAAGAGAAACAATAAAAAGAATCATGTCTGGACAGGTTAGTTAGCATTTGGTTGGCCACAGTAAGTTTGTAAAGGTGATGTAAGCACGGAATGTTGACAGAGATAGAAGAACATTGTGATTAGTTTTTCAAAACACAGCAAGTTTTTTTGTAAATGTGGAAAGCAAATGTAGAACTTGACTGTTTGCATAATTAACTTAACTTTAATTTAATTTAACTGTTAATTTTTTCTAAACAAGATTTTAGTCAGTGTTAATAATAAATAAATAATGCATATTTTGCAAAAAGCTGAATTGATTCCCTCATTATGTACAGTTCTAATAATCTGTATTGAGGGAAGGTTATTAATAAGTACTATACTTCAAATTTCCTCAATTTTTATTTGTAAATGTTTAATGTTTTAGTCTGGACGTCTAGTTTTATTTGTTTTAATTTCTCATTTGGAAAGAAAGAATTGAAATGTTTTGGTGCATTAACATACTGCAGTGGCAAAGTTTGTAAATCACAACTGACCTGGAATTCAGTTGTTAATTGATCAAATGTAACTTACGTCTGCTTTATTACTGTATTGAAATGTTGCAGCCATATGCACTGGAAATGTACAAGTCGAAAGAAGACAAACTGGCATTACTTGATGAAGCAATCAAACTTCATGATGGGAATGCCATCATAGCTGTAAGTTATGTAACATTACTGTATTTGTGTGTTATCTACAATGCTTTACAACATGTGAAAGTAAACTTTTATTTAAAGCAACCTAGTCTGCTCCATTACTCCAAATCATCCTCATACAATCAAATTGCAAAATTGTTTAGGGCTTATTAAACATAATTTGGTTGGCACTATACCCGTATATTTATTCTACCATTAATAATATTATATTAATATCATTAATAAATGAGGTCGGTTAAAATACAGTACATAGGTCAATTTAAACACAGTACAAGTTTGTTAATTTGCCATTTTAGGGACCAGGGAAACACTTTGAGTGGTCAGTGTGTTTGAGTTTAATCTTGTGTGCCAGAATCGTTTCATCAGAAATTCATTCAACCATCATTCATTCCTCATTTAGTCATAATTCATTCATTAATTTACTATTCATTCATCCAGTCATTCATTCATTTATGTCAACCATTTACTCATTCATTTATTGTTCTTTCAGCCATTCAGTCATTCATTCAATTATTGTTCATCTAATCATTCACCACCATTCAAGTGAGATGTGTTCTTGCAGGTTGTGCTGTACCTACAAGGGAGCATCAAGATGTCTACATTCAAGTGAGATGTGTTCTTGCAGGTTGTGCTGTACCTACAAGGGAGCATCAAGATGTCTACTTTCAAGTGAGATGTGTTCTTGCAGGTTGTGCTGTACCTACAAGGGAGCATGAAGATGTCCACATTCAAGTGAGATGTGTTCTTGCAGGTTGTGCTGTACATACAACGGAGCACCAAGATGTCTACATTCAAGTGAGATGTGTTCTTGCAGGTTGTGCTGTACCTACAAGAGAGCATCAAGATGTCCACATTCAAGTGAGATGTGTTCTTGCAGGTTGTGCTCTACCTACAAGAGAGCATCAAGATGTCTACATTCAAGTGAGATGTATTTGTGCAGGTTGTGCTGTACCTACAAGGGAGCATCAATATGTCTACATTCAAATGAGTTGTGTTCTTGCAGGTTGTGCTGTACCTACAAGGGAGCATGAAGATGTCCACATTCAAGTGAGATGTGTTCTTGCAGGTTGTGCTGTATCTACAAGGGAGCATCAAGATGTCTACATTCAAGTGAGATGTGTTCTTGCAGGTTGTGCTGTACCTACAAGGGAGCATCAAGATGTCTACATTCAAGTGAGATGTGTTCTTGCAGGTTGTGCTGTATCTACAAGGGAGCATCAAGATGTCTACATTCAAGTGAGATGTGTTCTTGCAGGTTGTGCTGTACCTACAAGGGAGCATCAAGATGTCTACATTCAAGTGAGATGTGTTCTTGCAGGTTGTGCTGAATCTACAAGGGAGCATCAAGATGTCTACATTCAAGTGAGATGTGTTCTTGCAGGTTGTGCTGTATCTACAAGGGAGCATCAAGATGTCTACTTTCAAGTGAGATGTGTTCTTGCAGGTTGTGCTGTACCTACAAGGGAGCATCAAGATGTCTACATTCAAGTGAGATGTCCTCACCAATCCTTCACTCTGACGCTGCCTCTTGTAGTCCTCTTCACTTATCATACTTGCATTGTTATCCTCTCAGGTGGGTTCCTGCTGATTTAGCCATCTTTGTTGTCCTCTCAGGTTGGGTTCCTGCTGATTTAGCCATCTTTGTTGTGCCTCTCAGGTGGGGTTCCTGCTGATTTAGCCATCTTTGTTGTCCTCTCAGGTTGGGTTCCTGCTGATTTAGCCATCTTTGTTGTGCCTCTTGGGTGGGGTCCTTCTGATTTAGCCATCTTTGTTGTGCCTCTCCGGTGGGGTTCCTGCTGATTTAGCCATCTTTGTTGTGCCTCTCCGGTGGGGTTCCTGCTGATTTAGCCATCTTTGTTGTGCCTCTTGGGTGGGGTCCTTCTGATTTAGCCATCTTTGTTGTGCCTCTCAGGTGGGGTTCCTGCTGATTTAGCCATCTTTGTTGTCCTCTCAGGTTGGGTTCCTGCTGATTTATCCATCTTTGTTGTGCCTCTTGGGTGGGGTCCTTCTGATTTAGCCATCTTTGTTGTGCCTCTTAGGTGGGGTTCCTGCTGATTTAGCCATCATTGTTGTCCTCTCAGGTTGGGTTCCTGCTGATTTAGCCATCTTTGTTGTGCCTGACGTGGGGTTCCTGCTGATTTAGCCATCTTTGTTGTGCCTGACGTGGGGTTCCTGCTGATTTAGCCATCTTTTTTGTCCCTCTCAGGTGGGGTTCCTGCTGATTTAGCCATCTTTGTTGTGCCTCTCCGGTGGGGTTCCTGCTGATTTATCCATCTTTGTTGTGCCTCTTGGGTGGGGTCCTGCTGATTTAGCCATCTTTGTTGTGCCTCTCGGGTGGGGTTCCTGCTGATTTAGCTATCTTTGTTGTCCTCTCAGGTTGGGTTCCTGCTGATTTAGCCATCTTTGTTGTGCCTCTTAGGTGGGGTTCCTGCTGATTTAGCCATCTTTGTTGTCCTCTCAGGTTGGGTTCCTGCTGATTTAGCCATCTTTGTTGTGCCTCTCAGGTGGGGTTCCTGCTGATTTAGCCATCTTTGTTGTCCTCTCAGGTTGGGTTCCTGCTGATTTAGCCATCTTTGTTGTGCCTCTTGGGTGGGGTCCTCCTGATTTAGCCATCTTTGTTGTGCCTCTCAGGTGGGGTTCCTGCTGATTTAGCCATCTTTGTTGTCCTCTCAGGTTGGGTTCCTGCTGATTTATCCATCTTTGTTGTGCCTCTTGGGTGGGGTTCCTGCTGATTTAGCCATCTTTGTTGTCCTCTCAGGTTGGGTTCCTGCTGATTTAGCCATCTTTGTTGTGCCTCTCCGGTGGGGTTCCTGCTGATTTAGCCATCTTTGTTGTGCCTGACGTGGGGTTCCTGCTGATTTAGCCATCTTTGTTGTCCCTCTCAGGTGGGGTTCCTGCTGATTTAGCCATCTTTGTTGTGCCTGACGTGGGGTTCCTGCTGATTTAGCCATCTTTGTTGTCCCTCTCAGGTGGGGTTCCTGCTGATTTAGCCATCTTTGTTGTGCCTCTCCGGTGGGGTTCCTGCTGATTTATCCATCTTTGTTGTGCCTCTTGGGTGGGGTCCTTCTGATTTAGCCATCTTTGTTGTGCCTCTCCGGTGGGGTTCCTGCTGATTTATCCATCTTTGTTGTGCCTCTTGGGTGGGGTCCTTCTGATTTAGCCATCTTTGTTGTGCCTCTCAGGTGGGGTTCCTGTTGATTTAGCCATCTTTGTTGTCCTTTCAGGTGGGTTCCTGCTGAATTAGCCATCTTTGTTGTCCTTTCAGGTGGGTTCCTGCTGATTTAGCCATCTTTGTTGTGCCTCTCGGGTGGGGTTCCTGCTGATTTAAACAACTTTGCTGTCCTCTCAGGTGGGTTCCTGCTGGTTTAGCCATCTTTGTTGTGCCTCTCAGGTGGGGTTCCTGCTGATTTAGCCAACATTGTTGTGCCTCTCAGGTGGGGTTCCTGCTGATTTAACCATCTTTGTTGTCCTCTCACGTGGGGTACCTGCTGATTTAGCCATCTTTGTTGTCCTCTCACGTGGGGTACCTGCTGATTTAGCCATCTTTGTTGTCCTCTCACGTGGGGTACCTGCTGATTTAACCATCTTTGTTGTCCTCTCACGTGGGGTACCTGCTGATTTAACCATCTTTGTTGTGCCTCTCAGGTGGGGTACCTGCTGATTTAACCATCTTTGTTGTCCTCTCACGTGGGGTACCTGCTGATTTAGCCATCTTTGTTGTTCTCTCACGTGGGGTACCTGCTGATTTAACCATCTTTGTTGTCCTCTCACGTGGGGTACCAGCTGATTTAACCATCTTTGTTGTGCCTCTCAGGTGGGGTACCTGCTGATTTAACCATCTTTGTTGTCCTCTCAGGTGGGGTTCCTGCTGATTTAACCATCTTTGTTGTCCTCTCCAGTGGGGTTCCCGCTGATTTAGCCATCTTTGTTGTGCCTCTCACTTGGGGTTCCTGCTGATTTAACCATCTTTGTTGTCCTCTCCGGTGGGGTTCCTGCTGATTTAGCCATCTTTGTTGTGCCTCTCAGGTGGGGTTCCTGCTGATTTAGCCATCTTTGTTGTCCTCTCAGGTGGGGTTCCTGCTGATTTAGCCATCTTTGTTGTCCTTTCATGTGGGTTCCTGCTGATTTAGCCATCTTTGTTGACCTCTCAAGTGGGTTCCTGCTGATTTAGCCATCTTTGTTGTGCCTCTCGGGTGGGGTTCCTGCTGATTTAACCAACTTTGTTGTTCTTTCAGGTGGGTTCCTGCTGTTTTAGCCATCTTTGTTGTGCCTCTCAGGTGGGGTTCCTGCTGATTTAGCCAACTTTGTTGTGCCTCTCAGGTGGGGTTCCTGCTGATTTAACCATCTTTGTTGTCCTCTCACGTGGGGTACCTGCTGATTTAGCCATCTTTGTTGTGCCTCTCAGGAGGGGTTCCTGCTGATTTAACCATCTTTGTTGTCCTCTCCTGGGGGGTTCCTGCTGATTTAGCCATCTTTGTTGTGCCTCTCAGGTGGGGTTCCTGCTGATTTAGTCATCTTTGTTGTGCCTCTCAGGTGGGGTTCCTGCTGATTTAGCCATCTTTGTTGTGCCTCTCGGGTGGGGTTCCTGCTGATTTAGACATCTTTGTTGTCCTCTCAGGTGGGGTTCCTGCTGATTTAGCCAACTTTGTTGTCCTTTCAGGTGGGTTCCTGCTGATTTAGCCATCTTTGTTGACCTCTCAGGTATGTTCCTGCTGATTTAGCCATCTTTGTTGTGCCTCTCGGGTGGGGTTCCTGCTGATTTAACCAACTTTGTTGTTCTTTCAGGTGGGTTCCTGCTGATTTAGCCATCTTTATTGTGCCTCTCAGGTGGGGTTCCTGCTGATTTAGCCAACTTTGTTGTGCCTCTCAGGTGGGGTTCCTGCTGATTTAACCATCTTTGTTGTCCTCTCCTACGGGGTTCCTGCTGATTTAGCCATCTTTGTTGTGCCTCTCAGGTGGGGTTCCTGCTGATTTAACCATCTTTGTTGTCCTCTCCGGTGGGGTTCCTGCTGATTTAGCCATCTTTGTTGTGCCTCTCAGGTGGGGTTCCTGCTGATTTAGCCATCTTGGTTGTGCCTCTCAGGTGGGGTTCCTGCTGATTTAACCATCTTTGTTGTCCTCTCAGGTTGGGTTCCTGCTGATTTAGCCATCTTTGTTGTGCCTCTCGGTGGGGTTCCTGCTGATTTAGCCATCTTTGTTGTGCCTCTTGAGTGGGGTCCTTCTGATTTAGCCATCTTTGTTGTGCCTCTCAGGTGGGGTTCCTGCTGATTTAGCCATCTTGGTTGTGCCTCTCAGGTGTGGTTCCTGCTGATTTAACCATCTTTGTTGTCCTCTCAGGTTGGGTTCCTGCTGATTTAGCCATCTTTGTTGTGCCTCTCCTGTGGGGTTCCTGCTGATTTAGCCATCTTTGTTGTGCCTCTTGAGTGGGGTCCTTCTGATTTAGCCATCTTTGTTGTGCCTTTCAGGTGGGGTTCCTGCTGATTTAGCCATCTCTGTTGTCCTCTCAGGTGGGTTCCTGCTGATTTAGCCGTCTTTATTGTGCCTCTCGGGTGGGGTTCCTGCTGATTTAGCCATCTTTGTTGTCCTCTCAGGTGGGTTCCTGCTGATTTAGCCATCTTTGTTGTGCCTCTTGTGGGGTTCCTGCTGATTTAGCCATCTTTGTTGTCCTCTCAGGTGGGGTTCCTGCTGATTTAGCCATCTTTGTTGTCCTCTCAGGTGGGGTTCCTGCTGATTTAGCCATCTTTGTTGTGCCTGACGTGGGGTTCCTGCTGATTTAACCATCTTTGTTGTCCTCTCAGGTTGGGTTCCTGCTGATTTAGCCATCTTTGTTGTACCTCTCCGGTGGGGTTCCTGCTGATTTAGCCATCTTTGTTGTCCTCTCAGGTGGGTTCCTGCTGATTTAGCCATCTTTGTTGTGCCTCTCGGGTGGGGTTCCTGCTGATTTAGACATCGTTGTTGTCCTCTCAGGTGGGGTTCCTGCTGATTTAGCCATCTTGGTTGTGCCTCTCAGGTGTGGTTCCTGCTGATTTAACCATCTTTGTTGTCCTCTCAGGTTGGGTTCCTGCTGATTTAGCCATCTTTGTTGTGCCTCTCCTGTGGGGTTCCTGCTGATTTAGCCATCTTTGTTGTGCCTCTTGAGTGGGGTCCTTCTGATTTAGCCATCTTTGTTGTGCCTTTCAGGTGGGTTCCTGCTGATTTAGCCATCTCTGTTGTCCTCTCAGGTGGGTTCCTGCTGATTTAGCCGTCTTTATTGTGCCTCTCGGGTGGGGTTCCTGCTGATTTAGCCATCTTTGTTGTCCTCTCAGGTGGGTTCCTGCTGATTTAGCCATCTTTGTTGTGCCTCTCGGGTGGGGTTCCTGCTGATTTAGCCATCTTTGTTGTCCTCTCAGGTGGGGTTCCTGCTGATTTAGCCATCTTTGTTGTGCCTGACGTGGGGTTCCTGCTGATTTAACCATCTTTGTTGTCCTCTCAGGTTGGGTTCCTGCTGATTTAGCCATCTTTGTTGTACCTCTCCGGTGGGGTTCCTGCTGATTTAGCCATCTTTGTTGTCCTCTCAGGTGGGTTCCTGCTGATTTAGCCATCTTTGTTGTGCCTCTCGGGTGGGGTTCCTGCTGATTTAGACATCGTTGTTGTCCTCTCAGGTGGGGTTCCTGCTGATTTAGCCATCTTTGTTGTGCCTCTCAGGTGGGGTTCCTGCTGATTTAGCCATCTTTGTTGTCAGGTGGGTTCCTGCTGATTTAGCCATCTTTATTGTCCTCTCAGGTGGGTTCCTGCTGATTTAGCCATCTTTGTTGTGCCTCTCGGGTGGGGTTCCTGCTGATTTAGACATCGTTGTTGTCCTCTCAGGTGGGGTTCCTGCTGATTTAGCCATCTTTGTTGTGCCTCTCAGGTGGGGTTCCTGCTGATTTAGCCATCTTTGTTGTTCTTTCAGGTGGGTTCCTGCTGATTTAGCCATCTTTATTGTGCCTCTCAGGTGGGGTTCCTGCTGATTTAGCCAACTTTGTTGTGCCTCTCAGGTGGGGTTCCTGCTGATTTAACCATCTTTGTTGTCCTCTCCTGCAGGGTTCCTGCTGATTTAGCCATCTTTGTTGTGCCTCTCAGGTGGGGTTCCTGCTGATTTAACCATCTTTGTTGTCCTCTCCGGTGGGGTTCCTGCTGATTTAGCCATCTTTGTTGTGCCTCTCAGGTGGGGTTCCTGCTGATTTAGCCATCTTGGTTGTGCCTCTCAGGTGGGGTTCCTGCTGATTTAACCATCTTTGTTGTCCTCTCAGGTTGGGTTCCTGCTGATTTAGCCATCTTTGTTGTGCCTCTCCGGTGGGGTTCCTGCTGATTTAGCCATCTTTGTTGTGCCTCTTGAGTGGGGTCCTTCTGATTTAGCCATCTTTGTTGTGCCTCTCAGGTGGGGTTCCTGCTGATTTAGCCATCTTGGTTGTGCCTCTCAGGTGTGGTTCCTGCTGATTTAACCATCTTTGTTGTCCTCTCAGGTTGGGTTCCTGCTGATTTAGCCATCTTTGTTGTGCCTCTCCTGTGGGGTTCCTGCTGATTTAGCCATCTTTGTTGTGCCTCTTGAGTGGGGTCCTTCTGATTTAGCCATCTTTGTTGTGCCTTTCAGGTGGGGTTCCTGCTGATTTAGCCATCTCTGTTGTCCTCTCAGGTGGGTTCCTGCTGATTTAGCCGTCTTTATTGTGCCTCTCGGGTGGGGTTCCTGCTGATTTAGCCATCTTTGTTGTCCTCTCAGGTGGGTTCCTGCTGATTTAGCCATCTTTGTTGTGCCTCTCTGGTGGGGTTCCTGCTGATTTAGCCATCTTTGTTGTCCTCTCAGGTGGGGTTCCTGCTGATTTAGCCATCTTTGTTGTGCCTGACGTGGGGTTCCTGCTGATTTAACCATCTTTGTTGTCCTCTCAGGTTGGGTTCCTGCTGATTTAGCCATCTTTGTTGTACCTCTCCGGTGGGGTTCCTGCTGATTTAGCCATCTTTGTTGTCCTCTCAGGTGGGTTCCTGCTGATTTAGCCATCTTTGTTGTGCCTCTCGGGTGGGGTTCCTGCTGATTTAGACATCGTTGTTGTCCTCTCAGGTGGGGTTCCTGCTGATTTAGCCATCTTGGTTGTGCCTCTCAGGTGTGGTTCCTGCTGATTTAACCATCTTTGTTGTCCACTCAGGTTGGGTTCCTGCTGATTTAGCCATCTTTGTTGTGCCTCTCCTGTGGGGTTCCTGCTGATTTAGCCATCTTTGTTGTGCCTCTTGAGTGGGGTCCTTCTGATTTAGCCATCTTTGTTGTGCCTTTCAGGTGGGATTCCTGCTGATTTAGCCATCTCTGTTGTCCTCTCAGGTGGGTTCCTGCTGATTTAGCCGTCTTTATTGTGCCTCTCGGGTGGGGTTCCTGCTGATTTAGCCATCTTTGTTGTCCTCTCAGGTGGGTTCCTGCTGATTTAGCCATCTTTGTTGTGCCTCTCGGGTGGGGTTCCTGCTGATTTAGCCATCTTTGTTGTCCTCTCAGGTGGGGTTCCTGCTGATTTAGCCATCTTTGTTGTGCCTGACGTGGGGTTCCTGCTGATTTAACCATCTTTGTTGTCCTCTCAGGTTGGGTTCCTGCTGATTTAGCCATCTTTGTTGTACCTCTCCGGTGGGGTTCCTGCTGATTTAGCCATCTTTGTTGTCATCTCAGGTGGGTTCCTGCTGATTTAGCCATCTTTGTTGTGCCTCTCGGGTGGGGTTCCTGCTGATTTAGACATCGTTGTTGTCCTCTCAGGTGGGGTTCCTGCTGATTTAGCCATCTTTGTTGTGCCTCTCAGGTGGGGTTCCTGCTGATTTAGCCATCTTTGTTGTCCTCTCAGGTGGGTTCCTGCTGATTTAGCCATCTTTGTTGTGCCTCTCAGGTGGGGTTCCTGCTGATTTAGCCATATTTGTTGTCCTCTCAGGTGGGTTCCTGCTGATTTAGCCATCTTTGTTGTGCCTCTCATGTGGGGTTCCTGCTGATTTAGCCATCTTTGTTGTGCCTCTCAGGTGGGGTTCCTGCTGATTTAGCCATCTTTGTTGTCCCTCTCAGGTGGGGTTCCTGCTGATTTAGCCATCTTTGTTGTCCCTCTCTGGTGGGGTTCCTGCTGATTTAGCCATCTTTGTTGTGCCTCTCAGGTGGGGTTCCTGCTGATTTAGCCATCTTTGTTGTCCTCTCAGGTGGGGTTCCTGCTGATTTAACCATCTTTGTTGTCCTCTCCTGCGGGGTTCCTGCTGATTTAGCCATCTTTGTTGTGCCTCTCAGGTGGGGTTCCTGCTGATTTAACCATCTTTGTTGTCCTCTCCGGTGGGGTTCCTGCTGATTTAGCCATCTTTGTTGTGCCTCTCAGGTGGGGTTCCTGCTGATTTAGCCATCTTGGTTGTGCCTCTCAGGTGGGGTTCCTGCTGATTTAACCATCTTTGTTGTCCTCTCAGGTTGGGTTCCTGCTGATTTAGCCATCTTTGTTGTGCCTCTCTGGTGGGGTTCCTGCTGATTTAGCCATCTTTGTTGTGCCTCTTGAGTGGGGTCCTTCTGATTTAGCCATCTTTGTTGTGCCTCTCAGGTGGGGTTCCTGCTGATTTAGCCATCTTGGTTGTGCCTCTCAGGTGTGGTTCCTGCTGATTTAACCATCTTTGTTGTCCTCTCAGGTTGGGTTCCTGCTGATTTAGCCATCTTTGTTGTGCCTCTCCTGTGGGGTTCCTGCTGATTTAGCCATCTTTGTTGTGCCTCTTGAGTGGGGTCCTTCTGATTTAGCCATCTTTGTTGTGCCTTTCAGGTGGGGTTCCTGCTGATTTAGCCATCTCTGTTGTCCTCTCAGGTGGGTTCCTGCTGATTTAGCCGTCTTTATTGTGCCTCTCGGGTGGGGTTCCTGCTGATTTAGCCATCTTTGTTGTCCTCTCAGGTGGGTTCCTGCTGATTTAGCCATCTTTGTTGTGCCTCTCGGGTGGGGTTCCTGCTGATTTAGCCATCTTTGTTGTCCTCTCAGGTGGGGTTCCTGCTGATTTAGCCATCTTTGTTGTGCCTGACGTGGGGTTCCTGCTGATTTAACCATCTTTGTTGTCCTCTCAGGTTGGGTTCCTGCTGATTTAGCCATCTTTGTTGTACCTCTCCGGTGGGGTTCCTGCTGATTTAGCCATCTTTGTTGTCCTCTCAGGTGGGTTCCTGCTGATTTAGCCATCTTTGTTGTGCCTCTCGGGTGGGGTTCCTGCTGATTTAGACATCGTTGTTGTCCTCTCAGGTGGGGTTCCTGCTGATTTAGCCATCTTTGTTGTGCCTCTCAGGTGGGGTTCCTGCTGATTTAGCCATCTTTGTTGTCCTCTCAGGTGGGTTCCTGCTGATTTAGCCATCTTTGTTGTGCCTCTCAGGTGGGGTTCCTGCTGATTTAGCCATATTTGTTGTCCTCTCAGGTGGGTTCCTGCTGATTTAGCCATCTTTGTTGTGCCTCTCAGGTGGGGTTCCTGCTGATTTAGCCATCTTTGTTGTGCCTCTCAGGTGGGGTTCCTGCTGATTTAGCCATCTTTGTTGTCCCTCTCAGGTGGGGTTCCTGCTGATTTAGCCATCTTTGTTGTGCCTCTCAGGTGGGGTTCCTGCTGATTTAGCCATCTTTGTTGTCCTCTCAGGTGGGGTTTCTGCTGATTTAACCATCTTTGTTGTCCTCTCCTGCGGGGTTCCTGCTGATTTAGCCATCTTTGTTGTGCCTCTCAGGTGGGGTTCCTGCTGATTTAACCATCTTTGTTGTCCTCTCCGGTGGGGTTCCTGCTGATTTAGCCATCTTTGTTGTGCCTCTCAGGTGGGGTTCCTGCTGATTTAGCCATCTTGGTTGTGCCTCTCAGGTGGGGTTCCTGCTGATTTAACCATCTTTGTTGTCCTCTCAGGTTGGGTTCCTGCTGATTTAGCCATCTTTGTTGTGCCTCTCCGGTGGGGTTCCTGCTGATTTAGCCATCTTTGTTGTCCTGCTGATTTAGCCATCTTTGTTGTGCCTCTCCTTCTGATTTAGCCATCTTTGTTGTGCCTCTCAGGTGGGGTTCCTGCTGATTTAGCCATCTTGGTTGTGCCTCTCAGGTGTGGTTCCTGCTGATTTAACCATCTTTGTTGTCCTCTCAGGTTGGGTTCCTGCTGATTTAGCCATCTTTGTTGTGCCTCTCCTGTGGGGTTCCTGCTGATTTAGCCATCTTTGTTGTGCCTCTTGAGTGGGGTCCTTCTGATTTAGCCATCTTTGTTGTGCCTTTCAGGTGGGGTTCCTGCTGATTTAGCCATCTCTGTTGTCCTCTCAGGTGGGTTCCTGCTGATTTAGCCGTCTTTATTGTGCCTCTCGGGTGGGGTTCCTGCTGATTTAGCCATCTTTGTTGTCCTCTCAGGTGGGTTCCTGCTGATTTAGCCATCTTTGTTGTGCCTCTCGGGTGGGGTTCCTGCTGATTTAGCCATCTTTGTTGTCCTCTCAGGTGGGGTTCCTGCTGATTTAGCCATCTTTGTTGTGCCTGACGTGGGGTTCCTGCTGATTTAACCATCTTTGTTGTCCTCTCAGGTTGGGTTCCTGCTGATTTAGCCATCTTTGTTGTGCCTCTCCTGTGGGGTTCCTGCTGATTTAGCCATCTTTGTTGTGCCTCTTGAGTGGGGTCCTTCTGATTTAGCCATCTTTGTTGTGCCTTTCAGGTGGGGTTCCTGCTGATTTAGCCATCTCTGTTGTCCTCTCAGGTGGGTTCCTGCTGATTTAGCCGTCTTTATTGTGCCTCTCGGGTGGGGTTCCTGCTGATTTAGCCATCTTTGTTGTCCTCTCAGGTGGGTTCCTGCTGATTTAGCCATCTTTGTTGTGCCTCTCGGGTGGGGTTCCTGCTGATTTAGCCATCTTTGTTGTCCTCTCAGGTGGGGTTCCTGCTGATTTAGCCATCTTTGTTGTGCCTGACGTGGGGTTCCTGCTGATTTAACCATCTTTGTTGTCCTCTCAGGTTGGGTTCCTGCTGATTTAGCCATCTTTGTTGTACCTCTCCGGTGGGGTTCCTGCTGATTTAGCCATCTTTGTTGTCCTCTCAGGTGGGTTCCTGCTGATTTAGCCATCTTTGTTGTGCCTCTCGGGTGGGGTTCCTGCTGATTTAGACATCGTTGTTGTCCTCTCAGGTGGGGTTCCTGCTGATTTAGCCATCTTTGTTGTGCCTCTCAGGTGGGGTTCCTGCTGATTTAGCCATGATTTGTTGTCCTCTCAGGTGGGTTCCTGCTGATTTAGCCATCTTTGTTGTGCCTCTCAGGTGGGGTTCCTGCTGATTTAGCCATCTTTGTTGTCCTCTCAGGTGGGGTTCCTGCTGATTTAGCCATCTTTGTTGTGCCTCTCAGGTGGGGTTCCTGCTGATTTAGCCATCTTTGTTGTCCTCTCAGGTGGGGTTCCTGCTGATTTAGCCATCTTTGTTGTGCCTCTCAGGTGGGGTTCCTGCTGATTTAGCCATCTTTGTTGTGCCTCTCAGGTGGGGTTCCTGCTGATTTAACCATCTTTGTTGTCCTCTCCTGCGGGGTTCCTGCTGATTTAGCCATCTTTGTTGTGCCTCTCAGGTGGGGTTCCTGCTGATTTAACCATCTTTGTTGTCCTCTCCGGTGGGGTTCCTGCTGATTTAGCCATCTTTGTTGTGCCTCTCAGGTGGGGTTCCTGCTGATTTAGCCATCTTGGTTGTGCCTCTCAGGTGGGGTTCCTGCTGATTTAACCATCTTTGTTGTCCTCTCAGGTTGGGTTCCTGCTGATTTAGCCATCTTTGTTGTGCCTCTCCGGTGGGGTTCCTGCTGATTTAGCCATCTTTGTTGTGCCTCTTGAGTGGGGTCCTTCTGATTTAGCCATCTTTGTTGTGCCTCTCAGGTGGGGTTCCTGCTGATTTAGCCATCTTGGTTGTGCCTCTCAGGTGTGGTTCCTGCTGATTTAACCATCTTTGTTGTCCTCTCAGGTTGGGTTCCTGCTGATTTAGCCATCTTTGTTGTGCCTCTCCTGTGGGGTTCCTGCTGATTTAGCCATCTTTGTTGTGCCTCTTGAGTGGGGTCCTTCTGATTTAGCCATCTTTGTTGTGCCTTTCAGGTGGTGTTCCTGCTGATTTAGCCATCTCTGTTGTCCTCTCAGGTGGGTTCCTGCTGATTTAGCCGTCTTTATTGTGCCTCTCGGGTGGGGTTCCTGCTGATTTAGCCATCTTTGTTGTCCTCTCAGGTGGGTTCCTGCTGATTTAGCCATCTTTGTTTTGCCTCTCGGGTGGGGTTCCTGCTGATTTAGCCATCTTTGTTGTCCTCTCAGGTGGGGTTCCTGCTGATTTAGCCATCTTTGTTGTGCCTGACGTGGGGTTCCTGCTGATTTAACCATCTTTGTTGTCCTCTCAGGTTGGGTTCCTGCTGATTTAGCCATCTTTGTTGTACCTCTCCGGTGGGGTTCCTGCTGATTTAGCCATCTTTGTTGTCCTCTCAGGTGGGTTCCTGCTGATTTAGCCATCTTTGTTGTGCCTCTCGGGTGGGGTTCCTGCTGATTTAGACATCGTTGTTGTCCTCTCAGGTGGGGTTCCTGCTGATTTAGCCATCTTTGTTGTGCCTCTCAGGTGGGGTTCCTGCTGATTTAGCCATCTTTGTTGTCCTCTCAGGTGGGTTCCTGCTGATTTAGCCATCTTTGTTGTGCCTCTCAGGTGGGGTTCCTGCTGATTTAGCCATATTTGTTGTCCTCTCAGGTGGGTTCCTGCTGATTTAGCCATCTTTGTTGTGCCTCTCCTGTGGGGTTCCTGCTGATTTAGCCATCTTTGTTGTCCTCTCGGGTGGGGTTCCTGCTGATTTAGCCATCTTTGTTGTCCTCTCAGGTGGGTTCCTGCTGATTTAGCCATCTTTGTTGTGCCTCTCAGGTGGGGTTCCTGCTGATTTAGCCATCTTTGTTGTGCCTCTCAGGTGGGGTTCCTGCTGATTTAGCCATCTTTGTTGTCCTCTCAGGTGGGTTCCTGCTGATTTAGCCATCTTTGTTGTGCCTCTCAGGTGGGGTTCCTGCTGATTTAGCCATCTTTGTTGTGCCTCTCAGGTGGGGTTCCTGCTGATTTAGCCATCTTAGAAGTGTTACTGTTATATTTCACTCTGCTGCTACTTGTAACTCTCTCGTCACCATAATTCTCCTTTTAACATCTGCTTCCCTATTCACCAGGCTAATATCTTGTAATCTTTTTCACTACAATAACTAGGGATAAGTTCCTTATTTATACCTGTTGATGTGTAGACATGGTAGACAAATACTAAACAAGATGTCTGGCGTTTTTATGATAAATAAGATGATCTGTTTCAGAATGTTGGGTCGCACAGAAGATGCTGCAGTGAGTATATGAAGTGGGCTCTCTATTACGTCTTGATACTCGCATGTATAGTAATCAAATGATGACTTGTTTGGATGCTATGGTTGAGATCATAACAAATATGCAAAGAATGTATATGTGTATGTTATTATTTGGATGGCCGCTATGCCGTCTTTCATTTTTGCCTGGTGGCAAGCATTCACTGTGTTGATTTCTTCTCAAAGTGATAAGATGTTGTTTATTGTCCCCATAGGGAAATTCTCTTTGTGTGGTCGACATTAATAAAGAACAGTATTATGTGTAAATGTTAATACAATAAAATAATTCATATAATTTAATAAATTAACTTATAGTAAGCTGCTCATCAATATTCATATAAAATGGATAAAAAGACTTTATTAAAATTGTCAGCTAAGCAACTGCAGCATGTAGAGAACATCTCGTTAATTACTAGCAAGGCTACTAAACATCTCGTTAATTACTAGCAAAGCTACTAAACATTACACCCATGATCAGTTAAACCGATCAAACCAAACCCTACTGCAAAGCTGAGCGCGAAACAAAAAAGTCTATGAATAAGACGCTCACATACAAGCGTGGCTTCTCAAGGTGAGTGTAGGCACCAAGTAAAAGTGTGATAATAGCATCCTCTGTCGACCGGTTCCACCTGTACACGAATTGCCTAGGATCAATATAATCCAGGGGACTGTCCTCTTGTGATGCGAGTCGAGTGAGTATTAGGTGTTCCAAGCATTACACAACAACCAATGTTAGCGCCACTGGGCTGTAATCGTTCAGCTCAGCAGGGTTTGGTTTCTTTGGCACTGGACAAATTTCCGATCGTTTCCACAAAGTAGGGACAGACTGCTCTAAGAGCGAACGGTTGAACAAGTTACACAGCACACCTGCTAACTCAACAAAACACTCCTTCAGTAGTCTCCCCTTGATGTCGTTGGGGCCTGAGGCCTTGCTGGGGTTGAACCTATGCAACACATTTCTCACTTCATCTTCATCTATCGGCACAAATGTTTCTCCTTTATCTAGCAACTGCAATTCAACTTGCATTTTGACAGCTTCAGTTTCTGAACTAAAATCATGTGCTATTTATCTACTAAACAATTGTTGAATAACAATTATTAATCATGTTTAATGGTGCATTTTTACAACCGTTCCTCTGGCATTTAAGAATAAAGGACTTGGAGACAAAAAGAGAGATCCTGTGCTGCTCTATTGCAGATACTGAAATACAAACAGGCGACTGAAGGCAAGGTGGGACAAGTGCAGGTGAAGGCTCTACAGACTTGCTACAGGTCAGTTAGAGCATCTTCCCGCCACTCAGTCATAACAATAATACATTCTTATGGAGAGACACACCCCTGCAGTTGCTATGAGACGTACTGTAATGACTGAATATATTCGGACTCTTAAAAATAATTAAATTCTCAGCTGTCCGAAAACATACAGAACAAAAAATTATTTTTTGTGTCCGAAAATGTACAATCATTTGGACACGTCAAAATAATAGGTGTTTGTAAACAGAAATATAATTATTTTTGTAGATTTTTAGGTCGTCCAAAATTATACAGTGTTGGAATATATACTGTCATTACATCAAATCAGTGTCACTATTTTGAAATGTATTTTATATGTTATGTTCACAGTGTTTGGTGGCGTTTAGATAAAGTTATTGTTATTGTAAAATAATTAATTTCCAATAAAGATGATTTGGGTTTATTCATGTTTTACTTAATGTAAAAAACAAATGAAAGCTGACATAGTTAAGACAGTTTAACTGGCCAGGATTACGCAACCAGTTGTATAAGTGCAGACATGTACAGTGTTCTGTAAACCATTTACTACTTACACGGAGCATCTCTGTTGAAAATAATTTAGAAACTGGTTTTAAAAAGAATTTAGAAACCAGTTAAAAGTATTTGGAAAATTACTTGTGAATATGAAGTGTTAATGTGAAGTATGAATGTTAAGTAAGGAGAGTTAGGAATATGAAATGTTAATGTGAAGTAAGGAGAGTTAGGAATATGAAGTGTTAATGTGTTGTATGAATGTTAAGTAAGGAGAGTTAAGAATATGAAGTGTTAATGTGAAATATGAATGTTAAGTAAGGAGAGTTTGGAATATGAAGTGTTAATGTGAAGTATGAATGTTAAGAAGGGAGAGTTAGGAATATGAACTGTTAATGAAAACAAGAAAAACATGTTAATTTCTGACCCCATATTAAATTACAATGTGCAATATTCAGCTATACATATTACATATTTCTACTAAATTAAACCCATAATAACTAATAAATATAATAAAACAAAGAACAGTGACAAGGGATCAGTGCTATTAAGACAAATATGTCGCTATCATAGGAGCCACTCATTATGTCAAAAAATGATAATTGGTGTCTTCATATATACCTATATTTATTATTATCATTTTTTAAATACTGTGTCTTTTTAATATGGTGTCTGTCTCTTTGTAAGTGTACCTGTGTCCTGAGGGTATGTGACGGTATGATTGTAAGGTGTGTTAGAGACGTGAAGTGTGAATATGTCCAGAGGGTACATGACGGTATGATTGTAAGGTGTGTTAGAGACGTGAAGTGTGAATGTGTCCAGAGTGTACATGACGGTATGATTGTAAGGTGTGTTAGAGATGTGAAGTGTGAATGTATCCAGAGGGTATGTGATGGTATGATTGTAAGGTGTGTTAGAGACGTGAAGTGTGAATGTGTCCAGAGGGTACATGACGGTATGATTGTAAGGTGTGTTAGAGACGTGAAGTGTGAATGTATCCAGAGGGTATGTGATGGTATGATTGTAAGGTGTGTTAGAGACGTGAAGTGTGAATGTGTCCAGAGGGTACAGGACGGTATGATTGTAAGGTGTGTTAGAGACGTGAAGTGTGAATGTGTCGAGAAGGTACATGACGGTATGATTGTAAGGTGTGTTAGAGACGTGAAGTGTGAATGTGTCCAGAGCGTACATGATGGTTTGATTGTAAGGTGTGTTGGAGACGTGAAGTGTAAATGTGTCCAGAGGGTACAGGACGGTATGATTGTAAGGTGTGTTAGAGACGTGAAGTGTGAATGTGTCCAGAGGGTACATGACGGTATGATTGTAAGGTGTGTTAGAGACGTGAAGTGTGAATGTGTCCAGAGGGTACATGACGGTATGATTGTCAGGTGTGTTAGAGACGTGAAGTGTGAATGTGTCCAGAGCATACATGACGGTATGATTGTAAAGTGTGTTAGAGACGTGAAGTGTGAATGTGTCCAGAGCGTACATGACGGTATGATTGTAAGGTGTGTTAGAGACGTGAAGTGTGAATGTGTCCAGAGGGTACGTGACGGTATGATTGTAAGGTGTGATAGAGACGTGAAGTGTGAATGTGTCCAGATGGTACAGGACGGTATGATTGTAAGGTGTGTTAGAGATGTGAAGTGTAAATGTGTCCAGAGGGTACAGGACGGTATGATTGTAAGGTGTGTTAGAGACGTGAAGTGTGAATGTGTCCAGAGGGTACATGACGGTATGATTGTAAGGTGTGTTAGAGATGTGAAGTGTGAATGTGTCCAGAGGGTACAGGACGGAATGATTGTAAGGTGTGTTAGAGACGTGAAGTGTGAATGTGTCCAGAGGGTACGTGACGGTATGATTGTAAGGTGTGTTAGAGACGTGAAGTGTGAATGTGTCCAGAAGGTACGTGACGGTATGATAGTAAGGTGTGTTAGAGACGTGAAGTGTGAATGTGTCCAGAGGGTACAGGACGGTATGATTATAAGGTGTGTTAGAGACGTGAAGTGTGAATGTGTCCAGAGGGTACAGGACGGTATGATTATAAGGTGTGTTAGAGACGTGAAGTGTGAATGTGTCCAGAGCGTACATGACGGTATGATTGTAAGGTGTGTTGGAGACGTGAAGTGTAAATGTGTCCAGAGGGTACGTGACGGTATGATTGTAAGGTGTGTTAGAGACGTGAAGTGTGAATGTGTCCAGAGGGTATGTGACGGTATGATTGTAAGGTGTGTTAGAGACATAAAGTGTGAATGTGTCCAGAGGGTATGTGATGGTATGATTGTAAGGTGTGTTAGAGACGTGAAGTGTGAATGTATCCAGAGGGTATGTGATGGTATGATTGTAAGGTGTGTTAGAGACGTGAAGTGTGAATGTGTCCAGAGGGTACAGGACGGTATGATTGTAAGGTGTGTTAGAGACGTGAAGTGTGAATGTGTCGAGAGGGTACATGAAGGTATGATTGTAAGGTGTGTTAGAGATGTGAAGTGAGAATGTGTCCAGAGGGTATAGGACGGTATGATTGTAAGGTGTGTTAGAGATGTGAAGTGTAAATGTGTCCAGAGGGTACAGGACGATATGATTGTAAGGTGTTTTAGAGACGTGAAGTGTGAATGTGTCCAGAGGGTACATGACGGTATGATCGTAAGGTGTGTTAGAGATGTGAAGTGTGAATGTGTCCATAGGGTACATGACGGTATGATTGTAAGGTGTTTTAGAGACGTGAAGTGTGAATGTGTCCAGAGGGTACATGACGGTATGATTGTAAGGTGTGTTAGAGACATGAAGTGTGAATGTGTCCAGAGGGTATGTGATGGTATGATTGTAATGTGAAGTGTGAATGTGTCCATAGGGTACATGACGGTATGATTGTAAGGTGTTTTAGAGACGTGAAGTGTGAATGTGTCCAGAGGGTACATGACGGTATGATTGTAAGGTGTGTTAGAGACATGAAGTGTGAATGTGTCCAGAGGGTATGTGATGGTATGATTGTAAGGTGTGTTAGAGACGTGTAAGGTGTGTTAGAGACGTGAAGTGTGAATGTGTCCAGAGCGTACATGACGGTATGATTGTAAGGTGTGTTAGAGACATGAAGTGTGAATGTGTCCAGAGGGTACATAACGGTATGATTGTAAGGTGTGTTAGAGACGTGAAGTGTGAATGTGTCCAGAGGGTACATGACGGTATGATCGTAAGGTGTGTTAGAGACGTGAAGTGTGAATGTGACCAGAGGGTATGTGATGGTATGATTGTAAGGTGTGTTAGAGACGTGAAGTGTGAATGTGTCCAGAGCGTACATGACGGTATGATCGTAAGGTGTGTTAGAGACGTGAAGTGTGAATGTGTCCAGAAGGTACGTGATGGTATGATTGTAAGGTGTGTTAGAGACGTGAAGTGTGAATGTGTCCAGAGCGTACATGACGGTATGATTGTAAGGTGTGTTGGAGACGTGAAGTGTAAATGTGTCCAGAGGGTACATGACGGTATGATTGTAAGGTGTGATAGAGACGTGAAGTGTAAATGTGTCCAGAGGGTACAGGACGGTATGATTGTAAGGTGTGTTAGAGACGTGAAGTGTGAATGTGTCCAGAGGGTACATGACGGTATGATTGTAAGGTGTGTTAGAGACGTGAAGTGTGAATGTGTCCAGAGGGTACATGACGGTATGATAAAGTAAAGTGTTAGAGGCATTAAAGTGTAAGGAGAATGTGTCCAGAAGTACATGGCGGTATGATTGTAAGGTGTGTTAGAGGCGTGAAGTGTGAGATGTGTCCAGAGTACATGTGGTATGATTGTAAAGGTGTGTTAGGGGCGTGAAGTGTGAATGTGTCCAAGTACACATGTGGTATGATGCGTAAAAGGTGTGTTAGAGACATGAAGTGAATGTGTCAGAGGGTACATGGCCGGTATGATCGTAAGGTGTGTTAGAGACGTGAAGTGTGAATGTGTCGAGAGGGTACATGACGGTATGATTGTAAGGTGTGTTAGAGACGTGAAGTGTGAATGTGTCCAGAGCGTACATGACGGTTTGATTGTAAGGTGTGTTGGAGACGTGAAGTGTAAATGTGTCCAGAGGGTACAGGACGGTATGATTGTAAGGTGTGTTAGAGACGTGAAGTGTGAATGTGTCCAGAGGGTACATGACGGTATGATTGTAAGGTGTGTTAGAGACGTGAAGTGTGAATGTGTCCAGAGGGTACATGACGGTATGATTGTCAGGTGTGTTAGAGACGTGAAGTGTGAATGTGTCCAGAGCATACATGACGGTATGATTGTAAAGTGTGTTAGAGACGTGAAGTGTGAATGTGTCCAGAGCGTACATGACGGTATGATTGTAAGGTGTGTTAGAGACGTGAAGTGTGAATGTGTCCAGAGGGTACGTGACGGTATGATTGTAAGGTGTGATAGAGACGTGAAGTGTGAATGTGTCCAGATGGTACAGGACGGTATGATTGTAAGGTGTGTTAGAGATGTGAAGTGTAAATGTGTCCAGAGGGTACAGGACGGTATGATTGTAAGGTGTGTTAGAGACGTGAAGTGTGAATGTGTCCAGAGGGTACATGACGATATGATTGTAAGGTGTGTTAGAGATGTGAAGTGTGAATGTGTCCAGAGGGTACAGGACGGAATGATTGTAAGGTGTGTTAGAGACGTGAAGTGTGAATGTGTCCAGAGGGTACGTGACGGTATGATTGTAAGGTGTGTTAGAGACGTGAAGTGTGAATGTGTCCAGAAGGTACGTGACGGTATGATAGTAAGGTGTGTTAGAGACGTGAAGTGTGAATGTGTCCAGAGGGTACAGGACGGTATGATTATAAGGTGTGTTAGAGACGTGAAGTGTGAATGTGTCCAGAGGGTACAGGACGGTATGATTATAAGGTGTGTTAGAGACGTGAAGTGTGAATGTGTCCAGAGCGTACATGACGGTATGATTGTAAGGTGTGTTGGAGACGTGAAGTGTAAATGTGTCCAGAGCGTACGTGACGGTATGATTGTAAGGTGTGTTAGAGACGTGAAGTGTGAATGTGTCCAGAGGGTATGTGACGGTATGATTGTAAGGTGTGTTAGAGACATAAAGTGTGAATGTGTCCAGAGGGTATGTGATGGTATGATTGTAAGGTGTGTTAGAGACGTGAAGTGTGAATGTATCCAGAGGGTATGTGATGGTATGATTGTAAGGTGTGTTAGAGACGTGAAGTGTGAATGTGTCCAGAGGGTACAGGACGGTATGATTGTAAGGTGTGTTAGAGACGTGAAGTGTGAATGTGTCGAGAGGGTACATGAAGGTATGATTGTAAGGTGTGTTAGAGATGTGAAGTGAGAATGTGTCCAGAGGGTATAGGACGGTATGATTGTAAGGTGTGTTAGAGATGTGAAGTGTAAATGTGTCCAGAGGGTACAGGACGATATGATTGTAAGGTGTTTTAGAGACGTGAAGTGTGAATGTGTCCAGAGGGTACATGACGGTATGATCGTAAGGTGTGTTAGAGATGTGAAGTGTGAATGTGTCCATAGGGTACATGACGGTATGATTGTAAGGTGTTTTAGAGACGTGAAGTGTGAATGTGTCCAGAGGGTACATGACGGTATGATTGTAAGGTGTGTTAGAGACATGAAGTGTGAATGTGTCCAGAGGGTATGTGATGGTATGATTGTAAGGTGTGTTAGAGACGTGTAAGGTGTGTTAGAGACGTGAAGTGTGAATGTGTCCAGAGCGTACATGACGGTATGATTGTAAGGTGTGTTAGAGACATGAAGTGTGAATGTGTCCAGAGGGTATGTGATGGTATGACGGTATGATCGTAAGGTGTGTTAGAGACGTGAAGTGTGAATGTGACCAGAGGGTATGTGATGGTATGATTGTAAGGTGTGTTAGAGACGTGAAGTGTGAATGTGTCCAGAGCGTACATGACGGTATGATTGTAAGGTGTGTTAGAGACATGAAGTGTGAATGTGTCCAGAGGGTACATAACGGTATGATCGTAAGGTGTGTTAGAGACGTGAAGTGTGAATGTGACCAGAGGGTATGTGATGGTATGATTGTAAGGTGTGTTAGAGACGTGAAGTGTGAATGTGTCCAGAGCGTACATGACGGTATGATCGTAAGGTGTGTTAGAGACGTGAAGTGTGAATGTGTCCAGAAGGTACGTGATGGTATGATTGTAAGGTGTGTTAGAGACGTGAAGTGTGAATGTGTCCAGAGCGTACATGACGGTATGATCGTAAGGTGTGTTAGAGACGTGAAGTGTGAATGTGTCCAGAGCGTACATGACGGTATGATTGTAAGGTGTGTTAGAGACGTGAAGTGTGAATGTGTCCAGAGCGTACATGACGGTATGATTGTAAGGTGTGTTAGAGACGTGAAGTGTGAATGTGTCCAGAGCGTACATGACGGTATGATCATAAGGTGTGTTAGAGACATGAAGTGTGAATGTGTCCAGAGGGTACATGACGGTATGATCGTAAGGTGTGTTAGAGACGTGAAGTGTGAATGTGTCCAGAGGGTATGTGATGGTATGATTGTAAGGTGTGTTAGAGACGTGAAGTGTGAATGTGTCCAGAGCGTACATGACGGTATGATCGTAAGGTGTGTTAGAGACGTGAAGTGTGAATGTGTCCAGAGGGTATGTGATGGTATGATTGTAAGGTGTGTTAGAGACGTGAAGTGTGAATGTGTCCAGAGCGTACATGAAGGTATGATCGTAAGGTGTGTTAGAGACGTGAAGTGTGAATGTGTCCAGAGGGTACATGACGGTATGATCGTAAGGTGTGTTAGAGACGTGAAGTGTGAATGTGTCCAGAGGGTATGTGATGGTATGATCGTAAGGTGTGTTAGAGACGTGAAGTGTGAATGTGTCCAGAGCGTACATGACGGTATGATCGTAAGGTGTGTTAGAGACGTGAAGTGTGAATGTGTCCAGAGGGTACATGACGGTATGATCGTAAGGTGTGTTAGAGACGTGAAGTGTGAATGTGTCCAGAGTGTATGTGATGGTATGATTGTAAGGTGTGTTAGAGATGTGAAGTGTGAATGCGAAATAAGGTGTTTCTCTGTGTGTAGGACTCACTTCCAGGGAGACATGAGTGTGGCAGAAGATGCTGGCCACATACAGGAACAGATTCTCTTGCTGGAACGACAACTTCCTGTCGAGGTCAGGGGTTAATTTATGTTATGTCTGAAGATATTAACAATGTCTTCAGTGTACTCTGTTAATAACAGATTTTGTGTGACATTTCAACAGTTGAGAGCATCTGTTGTGGCTCCAACAAGTAGACCAATCTCATTTATAAACTGGTTTCATTCGGCTTCAAGAAGCAAACATTATTTTGTTCAGTCCCGGAGAGATCCATCACATGATGACATCTGCTGACTGACACCCGACTTTGGACAACACACCAAAGGCAACGGTTGTCACCAATACAATTGTTACCAATACAATTGTTACCATTACACTTGTCACCATTACAGTTGTCACCATTACATTTGTCACCACTACAGTTGTCACCACTACAGTTGTCACCACTACAGTTGTCACCACTACAGTTGTCACCACTACAGTTGTCACCACTACAGTTGTCACAATTACAGTTGTCACAATTACAGTTGTCACAATTACAGTTGTCACAATTACAGTTGTCACAATTACAGTTGTCACAATTACAGTTGTCACAATTACAGTTGTCACCACTACATTTGTCACTGTTACATTTGTCACCATTACATTTGTCACCATTACCTTTGTTATCATTACCTTTGTCACAATTACAGTTGCCACCATTACAGTTGCCAATAATTCAGTTGCCACCATTACATTTGTCACCATTACAGTTGTCACCATTACAGTTGTTAATGTTATATTTGTCACTTACATTTGACACCATTACGGTTGTCACATTTATAGTTGTCATCTTTACGGTTGCTACCATTACAGTTGTCACCATTACAGTAGAACCTCACTAATAAGGACAGCTCGGGCTGAGCCAAAGTAACGTGAGTAGAGAGGTGACTGTATCTGTGGAACTAATTCCCTCTACTTTACTCAGTATGATAAGTATGAAATGATGGTTTCTCTTCAGGAGGCTGATTCAAAGGAAGAGAAGAGAGGGGCAACAGAGTTCTGGGAGAACCCTAGGAAGGAACCCCTCTTGGGGTCTCCCGTCATCTCCACCCTCTACTACTGCAGCTTCTACCACTTCACCCTCTCAGAGGTGGGTCTGCTTCCTTCAGTGGGGTGGTGGGGTGTGTGGGGTAACTGTGGGTAGTGAGGGGTACGGAGTGAGGTGACAAGAGCTTGACAAGACTGCTGTCCAAAGCTACAAGCTCCAGATGGGATGTGAATAGGAAATCTTTGGTTTACGAAGAATCTGATATCATCTAGAAATAACCCATACTTATCAGATCTCAGTTTTATTTTATGATATATTCTCATTGCTAACATTAACATACTTTAAATAATATCCTCAGTTTGTTTAGTAAAAAAGTTTGTTTAAATGTTCAAAAAATTGCTTCTGGTTGCGTCATCTGGTAACTTACCAAAGCCAAATCCTGGGCTGACGTAGCTTTCAACCCACTGAATTTATCCAATACATGTTGTTTGAGGGAAAAAGAAAATTGACAACATCGATATAGAAACAGACATAATTGGGATCATGACAATTTTAATTTTTTTAATTTACTCTTGGTCAAGAATTAAATATAAGTCATTAGTTTCTCTGGTGATTTTTATCAAACCGATAAAGGAATTTGAAATGAGACAAATGCAAAATTCTAATTGAATAGGCATCTTTAAGAGGTTGTTTTGAATAAAATAATAAATGTTTGTGTTTGTAGAATTCGTTGGCGAGCCCACTGGCAGTGAGGAAAGCACACCAGGTAAGGCACTGTAGGCAGTGTGGACACAACAGAACACAATGGAACATAGCAGAACACGGCAGAACATGGCAGAACACACCAGAACATACCAGAACACACCAGAAGACAATGGAACAGAGCAGAATTCAACTGAACACAGCAGCAGACTCACTACATTTACAAATGTTTGTGTTTAGTGCATGTGAACTGTTCAGCTACATATCATTATAATGTGTGTGACTGTCTGTACGATAGGGCAGGGTTTACTGCAAGATGACTAGGTGATTCATGCTGTCTCACAGATACATTGTGTTTGCAGCTGACAGACAAGCAGTACATATGGACCGTATTGGCGGCTCGTGCCAAGCTGCGACGCTGGCCTGACGTAGATGCACTCTTCCAGTCAAAGGCATGCACCACTGAAGTGGGATAATGGACATCTAGAGTTTGCGAGAATTGCATATATGCAGCTGAATTTGTTTCCAGAATAGTGGGAAATATAGAATTATTGATTTTGGTGAAAAATAATAATAAAGCTGCATTTATATTAATATAAATAAGATAATGCTAATTCCTAACTCTTCAGATTGATGCACTGTACATTATAGACAAATACAGCTAAAAAATTAATATAAGTAGAACAGGATGCAAATAAATAAATAAAAAACAAGAGTTGATAAGACAGATAATACTGATATATGTACATAAATAATGTCCACCACAACAAAAAGCTCTTTGAACGCCAGTGGCGGCTTAGATATATGTAATAGGTTGGTGGTTTTTATTAGAAATATAGCATTTCAATAGCTGCAGCCATAAAACAGGAACAATTACCCACAATGCTGTGTCAAAATGACCCAACAGTTAGTGACAGTTCTGATTCAGTGCTGTTTGATAAAACATAGAGAATATTTTGTTCCACACAACAACATCCTCCTCTTGTGAGCTGAATTCATTTGATCACGAACAACTAGAAAAGTGACTGAGCAGTGTTGATTCATCTTGACCAAGTGTGACTTCATATTTCAGACATGGCTGGGAGGCACCAAGATGAAGGCTCCCATGGGCTTTGACCGCATTGTCCATCTACTCAGCAGAATTGGCTGTCCACGAGAGGTCAGCACAGGTCATCTTGTGGTGGTGACTCATTCTGCCATAACAGTCGTTTTATAAACATTGTCTCATCAGCCAAGTGGTGTGTATATATATATACACTGTATATATACAGTTTTCATTTATTTTCTATCAAGATATATAATTATCTTATTATATATATATATACATATATGCATATATGTATATATATATATATATATATATACAAAGATAATTATACATCTTGATAGAAAATAAATTAAAATTGTAAGAAAAAAAAAAGAGTATATCTTGTTAATTTACCTATATAAACGTTTGCCCCCATACCAAGTCTATAAGTCTAATGCATTGCTAACAAGAAATATATAAAATAAAGATTTTTGTATACAAAAACAACTACAGTGTTATACATTTATTTACCTGCTCTGGTTGCAATAGTTGATTTTAGCCTTCCTGCACTTTGTGAGTCTGACTGATCCTCCTCTAAGGAGTAGCACCTGACATCACGAGTAATGTTTATATTGGTTTCACAAATCATCACCAAGTATTGTAACTTGATAGCTGACCATCAAGAGTAATGTTTGTATTGGTTTCACAGATCATCACAAAGTACTGTAACTTGATAGATGATCATCAAGAGCGACTGGAGGCGGGGCAGAAATACCAGTGTCATGAATGCGTCATTGAGGTCGGTGTAGTTTCTTGCATAGGTGCCTAAAATTAAATATGGACAGTCAATGAAATGCACAACTAATCTACTGATTGTGTAAATACTAGCAAGGTGAATGTGTTTAAAAATAAAATTCGCAAATATCTCCAAAGGGTGGGTTTCACATAGATAAAGAAGTTGGACTCTCGAAAAGCCAAAGGCTTCCTTGCCATCTGGGATTTTTTGCTCTGGATCGTGCAATATTGTCAATGAATATAGTTTATTTTAATTAATACGTACAAGAACCAACAACAAAATAATAAAGTATGTATTGAGACATAATATATTCAGGAAGGTTTCTATTTACATATTTGTGATACAATTTTTATTGTAGTAATTTAAAGATGTTTTCAACTTTTAGAAGTTTTAAACTTGAACAAAGGGTCAGTATGTGTGTTATATTTACTGTTTGTAATCATTCATATTGCTTTCTTTAATAGTAATTTTGTTGAGTTGAGATCCCATACCAGTATACAGTAATTTATGTGGGGAAGAATTAGTGAATTAGGAATGAACCAACTCAACTTATTTATAATCACAATTGTGCGTGATATTTTGGAAGCTATTTTATCGATGTGGCTGTTCCACTTAAGATGTTTGTTTATAGTTAAACCTAGGAAATTGAAATTGTCTGCGCATTTAAGGGTAGCCACTACTCGAAAACGCCCATATAACCAATATGCCATATCTCTGTTAATACTGAACATATCATAACCAGATTTGGAGGACTGATTAGAAAAATGAATGGTGTATGATGTGTGAAATATGGGCACGTTTGGTTGTGTATTAACATGGCAATGAACGTTTCAAGTGAGATGGATTTTCACATCCTTGAACATTATTCTGAGCTAACAACTGTATGTGTGATCATGCAACTGTCAAGAATAATTAGCTAGAATACTCCTTTGTGCAATAAGGTGGTTTTGGGCAAGGATATCTGACTTCAGTGACTGTTAAGGTTTGAGCATTTTTCAAGACGTCATGAAAAAAGCTCAAACCTAAAGTCCCATCTCACAACAGTCATTGCAGTCAAACTTCCTTGCCCAAAACCACCTTATTGCACAAAGGAGTATTCTAGCTAATGATTCTTGACAACTGCATGATCACACATACAGTTGTTAGCTCAGAATAATTTTTATGGATGCATGCCCCTCTTTCACACTAGAAATGTTGATTGTCATGGCACTGCACAAGCAAATGAGCCCACATTCCACATATCATGTACTCTTCATTTATCTAATTAGTACTCCAAATTTGGCTAAGATATGTTCAGTACTAACAGAGATATGGCCTATGGCTGTTTTCGGATAGTGGCTACCCTTAACTGGCGTGTTGGTTATCTTTAAGAATAATCTTGGGATTTTCTTTTGTGGAGAATAGAAAACATGTATTTAGATTTTTTAATGTTTAATGACAGTTTGTTAACTATTAACCACACAGATTTTGTCTACCTCAATATTGATTTCTTGGAAATTGCCATGTATATTAAAAGATCCCAATGTACTTGTTAATACTGAATCTTCTGTGTATAGTTGTAGTTTATAAACAGTGCTAGCGTTTGTAACGTCGTTCAAGTAAATCAGAAATAAGAAAGGGCCTAAAATGGCTTCTTGAGGCACTCCAGTGGTAATGGGAAACATAGCAGATTCATAGTTCCGGTCCAATGTTTGCTAAGAATAAATTTAATTTGTTTGCAATAATAAGCTTGTCCGAGACTTGTTGTTTTTTTCACAGTAAAATATTCTGGGAATGAGATCTTTTTCCGTTTTATTTAGTATATAATTTACAGTTGACCATGTCTTCTTTATATTTCTTTTGTGTCTAGTAAAGCAAGAGTCATAATGACTTAATTTAGCATATCTAATTGTTCGTTTAAGTACAACATTAATATTGTGTAGTTCCGTTTTTAGTATAATGCCTCGTGTAACCCAGTTTGATTTTGTTGTGGCGATGTTTGTTGAATTTAACAATTATACTTGGAAAATGTTTTTTATATATTTTTTCAATGGTTACACACATAACGTTTGTGTTTGTATTTGGGTTGGTGTTGAGTCTCGTTTTAGAACATAGATCAGCACCATAATACTCAGCAAATTTGCGGTTAAGCATGACTTTCGTTGTGTGCTATGAATGTCTCATAGACAGTTGCTTTTCTTGTAGACCTTGGCCCAGTTGAAGGATAGACAACAGCTGCTGGCTTACAAGAGCAAGCTGAAGCCAAACTCACAGGAGTGGTTCCTCGCAGAAAACGTGCTCAAGAGTCATGTAAGACCCGGCTGCAGATTATCTGCAGACAGTATTTTAGTTCAGGGGACATTGAATGGCTGAATTAGATTCAAAGTTGTATAGTAAAGTGTGGTTGGTGGACATTTTTATTTCTGATACAAAACAAATGAAGAGCATCAAATACATCTTGTTTTATGAAACGAAATGATATGCAGCAATTTGTGTTTTCTTCTTTATTAATAATGACTCTTGTCTGGTCAATGATGTAAACTCAGGTACCTGTGGTCAGTGCCATGACCTGTTCTACAATATATAATTATATATATATAAGTAGAAAAAGGTAAGTTCTTATATAGCGCAGTATCCAGTCCTCAGGACTGCTCAAAGTGCTTTACACTTTACTCCCTGGCAGACCTGTTCAATTGAACACCATATATATACATGTATATACAGGTGTATATAAAAACTTTAATTATTACTAGAAACCGTAGAAGCTATGTGTGTATATTTTATTTAAAATGCAGGGTGGCATTTTTCTAAGTAAAGTTGGTAGCTAGTATCTAATACATTTTCTGGCCCTCAAAGTATGACTGTATGGGATCATAGTTTGATGACTGCCTTGTAGGATACTCATGATAAGCAGCGTTTTGTAAAAATAGCGATTTACAAAATATAGGAACACGTTTGTTTATGTACAAATGTATGACGAGTGAAGATGTCTTCCAGTTTTATTAGATTTAGAGATTTCATTATAGATTTGGTGTGTGGGTTATATTTACTGCGGGAACTGCAATTTAGAAATATGTCAACTGACATGAATAACTTTATGGAACCAACTTTAATAACTTTATGGAGCCAACTTTAAGGAACCAATATAAATAACTTTATGGAAACAAATTTAATAACTATAAGGAACCAATATGAATAACTTTATGGAACCAACATTAATAACTTTAAGGAACCAATATGTAACTTTATGGAATTTTTGATCATTTGAATCATGAAATTATGCAAACTATGAAAGCACCAACTAAACTAGGCACAGGTGCAGGTTGCCATAACATTGTGAGAACATTTGTTATTTAAATTAACATGTTTGCTATGCCAATGATGACATAAGCAAATATTCAAAATTACTCGGTGATCCTATTTCACATTTCAGAATATCAAATGGAAGACGTGAACATTTTCATGAAGACAGTATGAAATGAGCGGTCAGTTGCAGTGAAACAGCATTAGACCGTGCTAGCCTTGCTTCCGTCTGGACATTCTAGGATGTGAAGACACTTCTCTCATGAACCAAGCTTGGAGTAGGTTTCAAGGCAGTGATGGACGCCAACAGACAGCGCTGACAATTGCGCCAACACATTGGAAAGCTTCTTAATGCATGTTGTAAACTCATGCAGGTGTTGATACACTGCTAGATGTATATTTCACTGCAGAATGTTGCATGTCCCCTTGATCATAACCAAGAAATGGAGTAACTAGTGATTAAAACCAACACATTCAATCAGGTGTTAAGATATTTATGTACATATGATGTGTATATTATACCTGGTATATGTATACCTATTAATGCAGTAACCAGGAAACATTTTGAAATAATATAATTATATTATATGGCAGCATATAAAACATTCTAGGTAACTTGAGGTTTATCTAGGATCATGATTCGTTTATCTAGGAAACTTGTCAACCCAGACACATTCAATGGGAACCAAAGGGTCCTGGTTAACACAGTTGTGCAAGACAGTTTGGTAGGTGTGATTGCCATGTAGATTCAAGTGACAGACCACCCTTACCTTAGTACAAGTGTTTCTGTCATCAGATGCCAATTATGAGCTCATGTTGTGTCTACATGTAGCTTTGTGTACGTAGTGCCACATACATCTTGAAGTCAAGTCATTGTTGTTCTATACACGGCACCACTACAGATAAGTAAATCAGTTGTCTGTATGTACATAGCGATGTTTAGGCAACTGTCTGTGTGAAACTAATATCTCTACACTACGACAAATAATACCACAGTGCAATTGGTTTTAATACAAGCTCAAATTAATAGTACAGCATTTAAAGAAGTGTCATGTTTATATGGTGCAGATGTTTGTGAAACATTCACTATTATGATGACTGACCTTATGGTTAGATCAAACAAGCCTCTGGACCAATGTTCACTCTAGGACCCAGCACATACTAGAAGTAATAAATTTATGCACTCCCCGCTCAAATTCTAAATTGAATGAAGTTAAAATCAATGTGCTTTCTACAATGTATATAGATTGTATTCAGTTTTGCCATATTTACAAATGCAATTCTCTAACATTTCTTGTTTCCAACTTAAATTTTCTTTTCTCTTGTCTTTCCCCACCCAGCGTTGTCTTATCAGATATATTCTGATATCATTCTAACAAACAAGTTTGATAATCTGGTCCAAATGTTGCTGTACAGGTTATTGTGAATAAAGATGATATCACTGAAGTGTAGATTAGGTTACCGGGTACTTGTGTTCATTCTTCACAGTCAACATTAAAACTCCTCGGCTGCTTCAGCCTATTGTGAATCATGTTTACTGATGTCAAAAGCTGTTGAATGCGAGTACTTAATTTCAAATCAAATTTATTGAATTCTACAGTACATACAGATACAAATAAAATTAAAACAAATCATATATATTAGCATAATGAGAACAAAAAAGGAAGAACATTATATAATGTTATACTCCCTGTTGAATATTTCAATGTAAATACATATATCATATTATTGAAAACATAAACAGCGTGCAGGTAGAAGACAATCATGACAGAAATATGTTATATATTAACACCATTGTGTAATATGAATTATTTAAGTATACATTTGTAATTAATTACTGAATAAGTTGTAAACTTGTTTTGTATTGAAATAATTCCAAATGATAGCAACTTATTTCTTATTGAACGAAGTCTTATTTCTAAAGTTGTCACAGACATGTGCATTTGTACAGATTGTCTTGTATTGTAACTATGAACATTTGTACAGATTGTCTTGTATTGTAACTATGAACATCTTGATTAAGTTTAAAGTTATTGTCAAAGATAGTAGGTAAAAGACCAATCTTTTATTTATACATAAACATCTGTATTGAATAGATGTACTATTGTCTAAACGCTAAACTATTTATACCTCCGCGATAACATCACAAACACAATACTCTGACAGAACTTAATTAAGTCATTTGTTTGAAAATTCAACATGTCGCCAGCATTCCTTAATATTCTCTTTGGTATCTTAAACTTGCTACAAAACATTGTCATAACAATTTCTGTCTGCACCCACAATTCTCCCGCTGGATGAATGGCAAGAATGAAACAACTTCAAAATATGACAAATTTTGTTGTCAAGAAAGCAGTGCACATTCAGAGAAGCTGATCTGTCACATAATTAACACACAAAATGTCCAAGTCAACTGCTGTGTCAGTGTGTCAGTGTGTCAGTGTGGTTGGACACAAAAATGACAGATAAAATATAGATGCCACAAAATTGCAGAATGAAGCACTGCGGAAGCATGTCACCTGGTGCTCAAAATATATGTTTTTGATCAATATTTCAAAATTGTATCTCAAAATTTATTTTTCTTACTTCCAACATAAAATGGCATGAAACACTAAATTAACAAATTGCTTCCAAAGCCACCTCATCTGATTGTGTAATCTTACTGCTATATTCTTTGTGATTATTTTAGTAATTTTTATAAAGGAATCGAACCATAAATAAAAACAATTGTATTATATCTACAATAAATACATACTTTTAAATATGTTGTTTTCTTAATAAAAACATTCAGTAACAACAGTAAAACATATTACTACATGCAATTATAGGTCTCACTTTTCACACCCAAAAATAGCGAGATCGCTTCACCTTGGGGTCAGGTCACATGGAAGCCATCTTTCAAAATGAGGCAACAAACAACTTCCTAACGGCAGTATAGCAGAACTGGTTCAATACACATTACAACATTGTTACATGGTTCAATACAGATTACAACAGTGTTACATGGTTCAATACAGATTACAAGTGTTACATGGTTCAATACACATTACAACAGTGTTACATCTAAACCAACTCATGTTAGCAAAACCACAGAGTCATGTGACACAGATTTAACTTTCTCTGTCTAATTTGGATTAGATTATTTTCCTTCTAAGATGGCGACTAGACAACTATACCTTGGGCATGTTTGGGGATGTTCAGGTACACATTGTCCCCTCGAACATAATAATTAACATAATTGTGTATCTATAAGACACCAGTGCATTTAACTGCAAATTGTAGTACACAAAACTACACTATGAGTTTACTCAAGCTGAAGCACAAACATAAATGTTTGTGTACATATGATTAAAAGTAAACACATTCCTAAATCTGCTTCAGCTACTGTTTTGGCACTTTGAAGAGCATAAAATGTAAAAACATTTAAATATGTACTTATATTACTTCATAAAACAACTGCAGTTAAGCCTATCTACTGCGGTATATATGACCACATGATTCAATATCTAGTATATATCCATTGTTTCTTTTCATTCACCACATGTTAACGTAGACAGGTTAACGTACACATGAACACTTGTAATTAAAACCTCCATTTGCAACAATAAGTAACAAATTATATATACCGGGTATTTTAATAAGCCCAGTATTAAATATATTTATAACATTAAAATATAAAAATAAAGGCAATTCTGCAATAAAGAATGCTTGCATGAATTTTAAAGGAAGCAATCTGCATATTTTAAAGACAGCAATATTATACATTTGATCTATATTGGAAATGTGATCTTTCTGATACAGTGGAACTTCACTATCAAGGCCACCCTCCGGACTGGGTCAGTGACCTAAATAACAAGGTGACTGTATTAGCAAGACTAATAATGGTGGCTGTATTACTGAGGTAGCTGTAAAGCAAGTCATCATACCAACCCCCGCTTTCACAAAAAACTTGACACGGAATGCTTTATAATTTGTAACCAATGAACATAATAAATTCCTAGAAATTGCAATACTTAGAACAATTTAAATAATTCATATTTTAAGTTGTATTTTAACTTGTTAAGTTGCGAACTCTATTTGATCAATTCAACAGTGATATATTTTTAATTTTCGGAGCATCAGGATTATTTATATTATTATACCAAGTCCGACCTTCGATACTCATATCTCAACTCATAAATACAGCCACCTTTGGAAGCTAGTGGTCTTAACAGCTGTACTTGAGCCAACCAGAGATGGATAAGTCTGGCCTTGGCTGTCTCAAGTCCAACTAGTCCTATTCGCACTTGATCTCGGACACAGTCACCTTCGGTTGACCATGGATAATTAATGGCTGCTCCCAGATTTCCGCCTCACACATCCGTCTCTGCAAATATTACAAGATGAATCATTACGTCAATTTCCAACATAATCTATGAATTTTAAAAAGACATTTTCCCCCAGTGGCTGTGAAAAAGAGGTGACTAGAAGAATGTTTGTGAATATGTTTATAAAGTTGGATGTATAATTTAGTATTAATTTTTTTCATACACAACCATGAAGTACGAACTCACTTCAATGTTTTGACCACAATCGGCAGTCTTCATTAGGAACTGTTTTTCCTCAGATCCACAAAGACTGCCATCGGTGGTCAAAATGTCGAAGTGAGTTCGAACTTCATGGTTGTGTATTTTAGAAAAATCAATACTAAAGTTGGAAGAAGTCGTGAATTATCATAACCTCAGAGGCTATGTTTGCAGTATAATTATTGACAGAACTTTGGTTTTTACTTTAAAAACTTATGTATCTACATATAAAATCAAATTTGCCAGCTTTAGTCCTTTCGAGCAATTAAAGGGAATAAAAACATCTATTGCTTGAATTTATGTTATATTACATCCTGCTATCTATTTCCACGTCCACCAAGCAAAAAAATCAAAACAATTCAATGAATTATAAATTCCACATTTTATGCTGTACATCCGGACATTTTCGAATATGCATATTTTTGGCGCACTTTTCGGGATGCCGAGATGTGACGTCACTTATGACTCAAGCTCGCATCAGGCCGACCCTTTCCATGCATTCAGAGCATGTTTACAAGTATAGCTTTTGGGTCGAAACGAGCGTCAGAATGAGTTATTGTGCAATTTTCCGACGTAATACAAACACTAGTCATCATAGAGGAACAAGCAGTTATCTTACGGTTCCACATGAAACGAATTTTATTCAAAACAACGTATGCGAATGGGCCTACAAGTCGACTAGGTTTCGCCGAGCTTGGGCTCGTTTTCAGAATAATTATATCGAATGCAACTAACGGAAGATAATCTACACCAATAAACATACATAGCAAACATATATTATATCCAGCTACATAAAGTAACGTTGTACAATTTACCATAACAACTTAAATCAGTTAGAGAGTTTCCGCTGGTCTCGCTAGCCCAGTGGGTAGGCGTGTTGGTTACTTGTCACTTACTTTACAATCGGGCGACGCCGGTTCAATCCTGACTGCATGCAAACTATTGATTTTCTTTACACTTTTTTTTTTTATGTTTTCACGAAGTAATATAAACCAAATCATTTAATATACTATGATGCACTGTTTGTAAATAATTTTTATTTTGTAGTAATTATTTATTCGCCACAAAAATGAAAATATGGTTATTATATAACGATGTTTCTAAATTTTATTTATCCAAACAAATATAATGTAATGGATATCTAATTTATTAATTGTAAATATATTGTACAGTAATATATTGTAATTATATATGTGAAAACAGATTGTGATCTGTCTGGATAAATACAATTTAGAAACATCGTTGTATATAATGACCATATTTTCATTTTTGTGGCGAATAAATAATTACTACAAAAATATTTACAAACAGTGCATCATAGTATACTAAATGATTTGGTTTATATTACTTCGTGAAAACATTAAAAAAAAAGTGTAAAGAAAATCAATAGTTTGCATGCTGTCAGGATTGAACCGGCGTCGCCCGATTGTAAAACAGATGGCAAGGAACCAACGCATTTACCAACTGAGCTATCAAGGCCGGCAGAAATTTGTTGACTGATTTCAGTTGTTATGATAAATTGTACAACTCCTCCTTAATACATCGATATTCTAATGATATTATGAGATTTTACACGTTACTTTCTGTAGCTGGATACGATATATGTTTGCTATGTATGTATATTGGTGTACATTATCTCCCGTTGGTTGCATTCGATATAATTATTCTGAAAACGAGCCCAAGGCCAAGTTCGGCGAAACCTAGTCGACTTGTAGGCTCATTCGCATTCATTGTTTTGAATAAAATTGAATTAATGTGGAACCGTAAGATAACTGCTTTTTCCTCTATGATGACTAGTGTTTGTATTACATCGGATTATTGCATAACAACACATTCTGACGCTCGTTTCGACCCCAACATTATCCATGTAAACATGCTCTGAATGCATAGAAAGGGTCGGCCTGCTGCGAGTGTGAGTCATGTGTGACGTTAAGATACCACGTAATCGCCTAGCTCATAAAATTTTTATTTTCCGCGGGAATCGCTACACAGAGGGGTTTAAAATCGAATTTATGCTACAAATGTATTTTTCTGTATTTTTTTAATGTTCTCGAATGTTACATGCAATATTAAACTTTCTGTACACATGGAAAACGGATTTTAGCTAATGCCTTGTTTTTATTTCCTTTAATATCAGACTATTATATCAGCTAATTTTCTAAATCCCACATATTTCAACACAACCTAGAGCTCTATCAATACTCACAGTTTACAATTCCCTTCACCTGAAAACAATTAATAAATCTACCCTGTCATGTGCTCTCATTGAAAATATAAACCTGCTTGCTCTACCCCAACGCCGTGTTCTACCCATCATGCACTGCACTTACTTCACTGTCACAGTTGTCATGGTTGATGTTGTTCTCACAGCCGGCTGACTGCACTTCAAATTTGATGCAGTAGTTGATGCCGGCCACTACCTGTGTACCACAGACAAGAAGGATTTAATTAACCAAAATAAAATAATTTCAACAGCCACTCCTATATATTTATCAATCATCCATCAATTATAAAATGACAGTGTGAGCGAAAGACAAATTGCAGTATGACAAAACAGGGAAAGTCGACTCTTCCAAGATCAATTGCTGTGTTTTTAGTTTTAAATAAAATTAAACCAGGTAAAAAGGTAAACTGGTCAAACAAATGACTGACCGTCTTACAAACACTCAATCTGAGCACAAGTAACAACAGTACACCAGCGTGGCAGTCCACTAAATAGACAGGATGAGAGGCAATGAAATATATACTAGTAATTATGAAGTACTCTTCATATCAATTGCTATGCATGTACCAGAGATGTTTATTAATTAGTATTAATGTGTGGTTGTCCAGTTGACTTGTATATTTCCAAAGACTAAAAAGTGCACTTTATACACACACACATGCATGCGCACGCACACACACACAAACATACCACACGAAACACGCAGTCACACACACATCTAATATATATATATATCACTTGGTCAAACTGGTTGTCACATTTTGCCAAATAAATATAATCAGTAATATTTCATAGCACACCAGTGGTGTCACGGATAATGCTTATTGACCATACATGATGGAAACTGGAAATTCACTGGTGAGTACCCTTCCAAATATTCTTTAAAGGTGATGCTTACCGAATCCTGGTTATCTACGTTGCATTTAGGTCAACAACCCTTGTTAATAAAATAAAATAGTCTTCACTTGTCTATTCACTCTGGTGTAAACTCTGGGTTATAATAAAATCAATAAAGTAGTTATTGGCATCATCCCATGAGAATGTCCACGTATGGATTAATATCTGGATTACCCTGTAGAGCCTGTGTTAGTAATGAAACCTTCTTAAAAATATACAAAATATACATTCTTCATAATCAATGTATTTTCAATTTTACAATGTGTAATCGATCCTGTGACAACTTTAAATGACTTTTTCCATTACCCAGAATCATCATCTCAAGCCAGGGATGGTAATTATTAAATACACCGAATCAGTTCTACACACTTCATCCCACTTGCTGTTAGTCCCACCTGTTTCTGCTAACACATCGTCCCACTTGCTGTTAGTCCCATCTGTCTCTGCTAACACTACGTCCCACTTGCTGTTAGTCCCATCTGTCTCTGCTAACACTTTGTCCCACTTGCTGTTAGTCCCACCTGTCTCTGCTAATACTCCGTCCCACTTGCTGTTAGTCCCACCTCTCTCTACTAACACATCGTCCCACTTGCTGTTAGTCCCACCTCTCTGCTAACACATCGTCCCACTTGCTGTTAGTCCCACCTCTCTCTGCTAACACTTCGTCCCACTTGCTGCTAGTCCCATCTGTCTCTGCTAACACTCCGTCCCACTTGCTGTTAGTCCCACCTGTCTCTGCTAACACTTCGTCCCACTTGCTGTTAGTCCCACCTGTCTCTGCTAACACTTTGTCCCACTTGCTGTTAATCCCACCTCTCTCTGCTAACACATCGTCCCACTTGCTGTTAGTCCCACCTCTCTCTGCTAACACTTTGTCCCACTTGCTGTTAGTCCCACCTGTCTCTGCTAACACTTCGTCCCACTTGCTGTTAGTCCCATCTGTCTCTCCTAACACTCCGTCCCACTTGCTGTTAGTCCCATCTGTCTCTGCTAACACTTCGTCCCACTTGCTGTTAATCTCACCTGTCTCTGCTAACACTTTGTCCCACTTGCTGCTAGTCCCATCTGTCTCTGCTAACACTTTGTCCCACTTGCTGTTAGTCCCACCTCTCTCTGCTAACACTCCATCCCACTTGCTGTTAGTCCCATCTGTCTCTGCTAACACTACGTTCCACTTGCTGTTAGTCCCGTCTGTCTCTGCTAACACTTCGTCCCACTTGCTGTTAGTCCCACCTGTCTCTGCTAATACTCCATCCCACTTGCTGTTAGTCCCACCTGTCTCTGCTAACACATCATCCCACTTGCTGTTAGTCCCACCTGTCTCTGCTAACACTTCGTCCCACTTGCTGTTAATCCCACCTGTCTCTGCTAACACTTCGTCCCACTTGCTGTTAGTCCCATCTGTATCTGCTAACACTCCGTACCCACTTGCTGTTAGTCCCACCTCTCTCTGCTAACACTCCGTCCCACTTGCTGTTAGTCCCACCTGTCTCTGCTAACACATCGTCCCACTTGCTGTTAGTCCCACCTCTCTCTGCTAACACTCCATCCCACTTGCTGTTAGTCCCATCTGTCTCTGCTAACACTACGTCCCACTTGCTGTTAGTCCCGTCTGTCTCTGCTAACACTTCGTCCCACTTGCTGTTAGTCCCACCTGTCTCTGCTAACACATCGTCCCACTTGCTGTTAGTCCCACCTGTCTCTGCTAATACTCCATCCCACTTGCTGTTAGTCCCACCTGTCTCTGCTAACACATCGTCCCACTTGCTGTTAGTCCCACCTCTCTCTGCTAACACTTTGTCCCACTTGCTGTTAATCCCACCTGTCTCTGCTAACACTTCGTCCCACTTGCTGTTAGTCCCATCTGTCTCTGCTAACACTCTGTACCCACTTACTGTTAGTCCCACCTCTCTCTGCTAACACTCCGTCCCACTTGCTGTTAGTCCCACCTGTCTCTGCTAACACATCGTCCCACTTGCTGTTAGTCCCACCTGTCTCTGCTAACACTTCGTCCCACTTGCTGGTAGTCCCACCTGTCTCTGCTAACACTCCAACCCACTTGCTGTTAGTCCCATCTGTCTCTGCTAACACTCCATCCCACTTGCTGTTAGTCCCATCTGTCTCTGTTAACACTACGTCCCACTTGCTGTTAGTCCCACCTCTCTCTGCTAACACTTTGTCCCACTTGCTGTTAGTCCCACCTCTCTCAGCTAACACATCGTCCCACTTGCTGTTAGTCCCACCTGTCTCTGCTAACACTCCATCCCACTTGCTGTTAGTCCCATCTGTCTCTGTTAACACTCCATCCCACTTGCTGTTAGTCCCAACTGTCTCTGCTAACACTTTGTCCCACTTGTTGTTAGTCCAACCTCTCTCTGCTAACACATCATCCCACTTGCTGTTAGTCCCATCTGTCTCTGCTAACACTCCATCCCACTTACTGTTAGTCCCATCTGTCTCTGCTAACACTCCATCCCACTTGCTGTTAGTCCCACCTGTCTCTGCTAACACTTTGTCCCACTTGCTGTTAGTCCCACCTCTCTCTGCTAACACATCGTCCCACTTGCTGTTAGTCCCACCTGTCTCTGCTAACACTCCATCCCACTTGCTGTTAGTCTCATCTGTCTCTGCTAACACTCCATCCCACTTGCTGTTAGTCCCATCTGTCTCTGCTAACACTTTGTCCCACTTACTGTTAGTCCCACCTCTCTCTGCTAACACATCGTCCCACTTGCTGTTAGTCCCATCTGTCTCTGCTAACACTCCATCCCACTTGCTGTTAGTCCCATCTGTCTCTGCTAACACTCCATCCCACTTGCAGTTAGTCCCACCTGTCTCTGCTAACACTTTGTCCCACTTGCTGTTCGTCCCACCTGTCTCTGCTAACACTCCATCCCACTTGCTGTTAGTCCCATCTGTCTCTGCTAACACTACGTCTCACTTGCTGTTAGTCCCATCTGTCTCTGCTAACACTCCATCCCACTTGCTGTTAGTCCCATCTGTCTCTGCTAACACTTTGTCCCACTTGCTGTTAGTCCCACCTCTCTCTGCTAACACATCGTCCCACTTGCTGTTAGTCCCATCTGTCTCTGCTAACACTCCATCCCACTTGCTGTTAGTCCCATCTGTCTCTGCTAACACTACGTCCCACTTGCTGTTAGTGCCATCTGTCTCTGCTAACACTTTGTCTCACTTGCTGTTAGTCCCACCTCTCTCTGCTAACACTTCGTCCCACTTGCTGTTAGTCCCACCTCTCTCTGTTAACACATCATCCCACTTGTTGTTAGTCCCATCTGTCTCTGCTAACACTCCGTCCCACTTGCTGTTAGTCCCACCTGTCTCTGCTAACACTTCGTCCCACTTGCTGTTAGTCCCACCTGTCTCTGCTAACACTCCGTCTCACTTGCTGCTAGTCCCATCTGTCTCTGCTAACACTTCGTCCCATTTGCTGTTAGTCCCATCTGTTTCTGCTAACACTCCGTCCCACTTGCTGCTAGTCCCATCTGTCTCTGCTAACACTTCATCCCACTTGCTGTTAGTCCCACCTCTCTCTGCTAACACATCGTCCCACTTGCTGTTAGTCCCACCTCTCTCTGCTAACACTCCATCCCACTTGCTGTTAGTCCCATCTGTCTCTGCTAACACTGCGTTCCACTTGCTGTTAGTCCCGTCTGTCTCTGCTAACACTTCGTCCCACTTGCTGTTAGTCCCACCTGTCTCTGCTAATACTCCATCCCACTTGCTGTTAGTCCCGTCTGTCTCTGCTAACACTTCGTCCCACTTGCTGTTAGTCCCACCTGTCTCTGCTAACACTTCGTCCCACTTGCTGTTAATCCCACCTGTCTCTGCTAACACTTCGTCCCACTTGCTGTTAGTCCCATCTGTATCTGCTAACACTCCGTACCCACTTGCTGTTAGTCCCACCTCTCTCTGCTAACACTCCGTCCCACTTGCTGTTAGTCCCACCTGTCTCTGCTAACACATCGTCCCACTTGCTGTTAGTCCCACCTCTCTCTGCTAACACTCCATCCCACTTGCTGTTAGTCCCATCTGTCTCTGCTAACACTACGTCCCACTTGCTGTTAGTCCCGTCTGTCTCTGCTAACACTTCGTCCCACTTGCTGTTAGTCCCACCTGTCTCTGCTAACACATCGTCCCACTTGCTGTTAGTCCCACCTGTCTCTGCTAATACTCCATCCCACTTGCTGTTAGTCCCACCTGTCTCTGCTAACACATCGTCCCACTTGCTGTTAGTCCCACCTCTCTCTGCTAACACTTCGTCCCACTTGCTGTTAATCCCACCTGTCTCTGCTAACACTTCGTCCCACTTGCTGTTAGTCCCATCTGTCTCTGCTAACACTCTGTACCCACTTACTGTTAGTCCCACCTCTCTCTGCTAACACTCCGTCCCACTTGCTGTTAGTCCCACCTGTCTCTGCTAACACATCGTCCCACTTGCTGTTAGTCCCACCTGTCTCTGCTAACACTTCGTCCCACTTGCTGTTAGTCCCACCTGTCTCTGCTAACACTCCAACCCACTTGCTGTTAGTCCCATCTGTCTCTGCTAACACTCCATCCCACTTGCTGTTAGTCCCATCTGTCTCTGTTAACACTACGTCCCACTTGCTGTTAGTCCCACCTCTCTCTGCTAACACTTTGTCCCACTTGCTGTTAGTCCCACCTCTCTCAGCTAACACATCGTCCCACTTGCTGTTAGTCCCACCTGTCTCTGCTAACACTCCATCCCACTTGCTGTTAGTCCCATCTGTCTCTGTTAACACTCCATCCCACTTGCTGTTAGTCCCAACTGTCTCTGCTAACACTTTGTCCCACTTGTTGTTAGTCCAACCTCTCTCTGCTAACACATCATCCCACTTGCTGTTAGTCCCATCTGTCTCTGCTAACACTCCATCCCACTTACTGTTAGTCCCATCTGTCTCTGCTAACACTCCATCCCACTTGCTGTTAGTCCCACCTGTCTCTGCTAACACTTTGTCCCACTTGCTGTTAGTCCCACCTCTCTCTGCTAACACATCGTCCCACTTGCTGTTAGTCCCACCTGTCTCTGCTAACACTCCATCCCACTTGCTGTTAGTCTCATCTGTCTCTGCTAACACTCCATCCCACTTGCTGTTAGTCCCATCTGTCTCTGCTAACACTACGTCTCACTTGCTGTTAGTCCCATCTGTCTCTGCTAACACTCCATCCCACTTGCTGTTAGTCCCATCTGTCTCTGCTAACACTTTGTCCCACTTGCTGTTAGTCCCACCTCTCTCTGCTAACACATCGTCCCACTTGCTGTTAGTCCCATCTGTCTCTGCTAACACTCCATCCCACTTGCTGTTAGTCCCATCTGTCTCTGCTAACACTACGTCCCACTTGCTGTTAGTGCCATCTGTCTCTGCTAACACTTTGTATCACTTGCTGTTAGTCCCACCTCTCTCTGCTAACACTTCGTCCCACTTGCTGTTAGTCCCACCTCTCTCTGTTAACACATCATCCCACTTGTTGTTAGTCCCATCTGTCTCTGCTAACACTCCGTCCCACTTGCTGTTAGTCCCACCTGTCTCTGCTAACACTTCGTCCCACTTGCTGTTAGTCCCACCTGTCTCTGCTAACACTCCGTCTCACTTGCTGCTAGTCCCATCTGTCTCTGCTAACACTTCGTCCTACTTGCTGTTAGTCCCATCTGTCTCTGCTAACACTCCGTCCCACTTGCTGCTAGTCCCATCTGTCTCTGCTAACACTTCATCCCACTTGCTGTTAGTCCCACCTCTCTCTGCTAACACATCGTCCCACTTGCTGTTAGTCCCACCTCTCTCTGCTAACACTTCGTCCCACTTGCTGCTAGTCCCATCTGTCTCTGCTAACACTCCATCTCACTTGCTGCTAGTCCCACCTCTCTCTGCTAACACTTTGTCCCACTTGCTGTTAGTCCCACCTCTCTCTGCGAACACTTTGTCCCACTTGCTGTTAGTCCCACCTGTCTCTGCTAACACTTCGTCCCACTTGCTGTTAGTCCCATCTGTCTCTGCTAACACTCCATCCCACTTGCTGTTAGTCCCATCTGTCTCTGCTAACACTTCGTCCCACTTGCTGTTAATCTCACCTGTCTCTGCTAACACTTCGTCCCACTTGCTGCTAGTCCCATCTGTCTCTGCTAACACTCCGTCCCACTTACTGTTAGTCCCACCTGTCTCTGCTAACACTTCATCCCACTTGCTGTTAGTCCCACCTGTCTTTGCTACAGCTGTGTCTACTATTTGAATGTTCTATATGGGTAAGAACACGGTACTGGTACACACTTGTGGTGCCTTAATTATAAGTGAAATAAATATTGTACAATAAAAGAAAATGTTATCTTTGACTTATTATATATTTACTATACATCCCGTAGAGATAACATCCCAAAAAATATGCCATTACTATATGCTTATATATAAGGATAAGATTAGTGATTAAATATGTCACAATTTGTTTGTGTCCTCATTAATTATCAATTACTAATTCAATTATTATAATGTTCGGGTGAACGATGTCCACCCGAAATCAACCTTATTTTTTATATCATATTTGGGACACGGGAAAACCAGTGTATATATTGAAGCCGGCTGTGTGGCTCTGTTTTTTATTGTAAAATATTCACCTTAATTGGAAAATAACCCAAAAACACTTGTGTTTTAAACGTTGTAATTATAATTTTAATACCTCAAGTTGTAAATAAACAGCAACCAAAATTATCTATATATAGAACATTCAAATAGTTCACAATGTATATATACATTGTGAACATTTTGTGTATGCAACATTCAAATTGTGAATTCTGTTTCACACTTGTGTAATTTGTTTCATGCAAAATGTAATTTGGTGGGCAGTATACTTCAACACATATATTTGTATTAAGAACATTATAATAATTGAATTAGTAATTGATAATTAATGAGGACACAAACAAATTGTGACATATTTAATCACTAATCTTATCCTTATATATAAGCATATAGTTTTAAATAAAATATTACAATTGATCTTTTCTCTTGTTCTTTATTCTTTTTACCATAAAGACTACAAAAATATACTTTAACCTCCAAATCTTTTGTGATCAATCCAGTACAAATTTGCCCACATAGAGTGAGTAACGTTTGATTTAATTTATGCAGCTTATACACTCAGAAACAGTATCATAAGGGCAGATTTCCTACTACTCATGCTAAGCCAATAAAGGGAACATGACCGCTCAATCCCCAGTGTTGTTGCTATCCATTGGTGGCACATGAATGAATTGCTTAGTGCAAGAAAAAATCAATAGCTGAGCCTGAGATGATCCACTAGAGATAGTCACAAACCACTGGCAGCAGTAAAGGAGGAGAAACACACTTTGCCTACATCTGTTATCTATTCACCCAGAGCCATAGTGCCAGCTCCATGGCGCTTATAAAATATCCCACAGTTTCTTAATTAACATACATTCTTCTCGAGCTTCATCTTATGGTGAACACAGATTCTCGTCTGATATTTTTGGACGTGTGCGTGCGTGTGAGTGTGTGTGTGCATGCGTGCATGTGTAGAGTTTCAGGGCAAAACATGATAGATGCATTTTCTTTTAAATTATAATTTAATGTAACTTTTTTGTTGTGCTGTTTCTGCAAAATTGAACATAACCAAAATGATTCGGCATCACGAACACTGTGGATTTGACTGTTCGAATTTGAAAATAAAAGTAACATCTGCTGAGATAGGTGGGGGTGCACTTTGTCCCTCACTAGTCTATTATGTCTATGAGTAGTATGACTACAGGTAGGGAGGTCGGAAGAAATCACGCAAACGCGTTTGCATTGGGACGCAATGTTAAATCGCCTATGTTTAAAAAATTGTAAGTCCCTTGATTTATAAAGACTGATCATATATTTTATATCAAAAGAAACATAAATATGTCTTCTTTGTGATAAAAATACCTGCTTTTGTGAATTCGTAATGCTTAATACAGATACTCGTGATGAAACAACGACCCCCACCGAAATTTCGTTTCGTTGCGGACGCAGCCATATTTAATTTCGCGGAAGGGAGGTGTTTCTCATAAAATCACGTACTCGCGTTATTACCCGCCATGCTATGTTTGGCGGTATGGTTGAAATCGCAAAATGATGCTCTTTCTTTTGACGTGTTTCTTGTATGAATTGATATAAAATTAAGAAAAATATGATATGTTGAACATTGGTCATATTTAGAGAGGATTTAAGGTGTGAACAGCTTGCGGAAACTCTGGCAAACTACACATGTGCTATTTAGTAATGTATAAACGTAATATTAACGCAAATTTGGCGGAGATACACCTTTGCCCATTTTTGCCCCAAGCTCGAACGTAGCGGTACCCCATGTCCGGCAACGAATTTCTCCTATTATCGCTCACATACCCGGCGTACACATTGTTGCAATCTTATATTCTGAAGTTGTGGTTTAGCCATGCATTTGTTATTCGTGTTTACACATGCACAGACATGCTATCAGGTATTATATGGTGGACGTTATATGAATATTTTAAGTTTGTTTTCATGTTATAATCATGCAAAATAAATAACAAATGACAACAAATAAATGACAACCCCCTCCATAAATTAGACATCTAATATACTTCTAATTACACTGCATTGATCTTGATGTAACTAACTGCATGTATAAACATTGGCTTGGTGGTGTTTTTTTGGGTTGTTTTTTTACTGTATCTTCATAGAAGTATTTAATTTGTAGATGAATATATAACATGATTTAACATTTCCTGGTGTTGGTACAGTGCAACATTTTGCTTCAGCGGTGATTGATATGCATGCTTTTTCAACATTTTATTTTTGAATGCTGCAAGGACATTCTTCTTAAGCAATGAAATGCGGTGCTTTCTAAAAAAACAAGGTGCGTCAAACAGGTTGTTGAAATCTGTTCTAAACGTCTTAGAAACGCCACAGTTTCTGCAAACGGATCTTTGCAGATATAACATTACATCAGATAATTCAAAGTTGCATAGCAATATATATTATATATATATTATGTATATATATATGTATGTATATATATATATATATAATGTTGTACATGCATGCTGTGTATCGGAATGCTTATTGTTGCTTGCAGTAGTTGGCTATCCTTCTCACTTTACTAATTTTACGCACACGCACACATGAGGACACACACACAAACCTACATATAAATTATGTTTACATAATTATATGGTGCAAGGCCAAAGCAGAATGTTTACATCAATGCATGCAATATTTCGCTATGTTTATACTCTCACACACACTTTACTAACTTTGCATACATGACATGCACGTACTAACTAACGTCCAAATAATAATAATAATAATAATAATTTACTGCATTTCTCTGCGCCATAAATCTGGCAGTTACTACCATTCAGAGGCGCATTACAATCCTAAAAACATGGCATTAAGATTATTAAATAAAATAAAAATATATAAATAAATAAAATAAATAAATAAAAGCATTAACATATACATACATATACATATCAATAGTAAATAGATGCGGATAGTAATAATACTAATTAAAACGACAAATTAAGAGAGAGTAATAATAATAATAGTTAAATGTAGATATTGAAAAGTCCGGAGTTCGCCAAATGATTTTGCTGGTATACCTACACCTTCTAAAACATGTCAGATTTTTTTGATATCCACATAATGGAAACCATTAAAGCATATCCTCCAACCTGTGGGTAGCAGGCTTCCCAAGCTGGTTCAATGTGGTATTTGACAACGAGCCAGATATATTGTGTACACGTGTATATACTATGGATGACGATTTGAGAGTGGGGGACCTGGAGATACTTTTGTAAGCTTTTCCAAAAGGTTAGTAGCCTAGTTAATTAACTTAATTTATGTATAATTCCTTTCTTAAATGATATTTAAAGGAAATACATAAAATATCAAGTTTTAGCTAAGTTTTTTGTATTGTACAAGATTATTTTTTCACATTTCCTTCAGATCAAAAAAACTGTCACACAAATGTATTCAATGGCCTTTACATAATTGTCTATAACTTCGCCAGTTTTCATCACAGAGATTTAAAACTGGTATGGCTGTTTATCTCTTAAATAGACCTTTCCAATGGTGTTTTGCATTTGCCAATCTGATGAATTATTGCATTTTCACCGACCTCCCTACTACAGGCACACAGCTAGCCTATGCTTGCGAGTTGTAGTCAGACTCAGTGTATGACTGAATCAATGGCAATGCGTGTGTGTGAGTGCATGCGTGTGTGCGTACGAGCGCGCGTGCTGCTTGCGTGCCCAAGACACCCGCCACTACCTGCGTGTAGACCTCAACGACTCGGTACGCGCCCGTCTTCGGGTTGGTGGCAAGTTCGTAGGGCGTCACTTCGTTCGACAGTTTGTTCATCTCGACGACCGCCTCCTCGGCATAAGCCGCTGTCTTCGCCCTCAGAATGTCGTCGGCGTGGATCAGATTCACTTGCTTCCACCCTCCCACCAGGCCGAGGCCCGGCTTAGCGCGATCTACGCATGCCAAGACGCTCGAAACACCAAGTACAACGACAACGGACGACAGCAACACCGCTCTCTCCATCTTGGAAGTTCAAGTTGACTGCGACTGTTGTTTTTCTTCTACGTCTCAAGAGTACACACGAGTGGCGCCACGTCTCGGGCACTTGGTGAAGTATATTACTCAAAATAGGCCTACACTGGTTACAATGGGTGGCAGTGGGTTCTAGTTCTTCTTCCGGTAATCCACTACCGTCATTACTGACGACTTCGTGGATGGTGTGGTGTTTGTTGCGTGCGCCAGGTGTGCATATGTGCAGTGCTGGTTGTAACTGTTTATAAAATCATGTGCGAGTGCAAGTTAAAACAACAGAGGTCACTCTTGGTTAGACTTTGTTTGTGCCAGTGTTGGCAAGGCACTGCTTGAAAGCATCTAGGGAGGGAGATTGAACTGATTGGGCGGTTAGGTTATTCCAGGGTACTATTGTGGCTATAAAAAAGGAATGTTGGAAAGCCTGTGTTCGGGAACGTTGAACCATTAATTGGAACGGATGTCCTCTGCGCCCCTCAGTTCTAGTTGTTTCCAGCACTCGGCAACGTTCTATTAACTGACTAGTCTGCATATTGTGTGGTTACAATGTTATGATCTTATGAGGTCTCATTCAACTAGTCAGCCTTTTTCAGAACATTATCGCCAAGCCGACCTTTCTATGCTGGCACTGAGGGTGGTCACTGCCAGGGTGCTTGTCGTCCTCAGTGGTTCTTTTACGTCCCAAATTGAGTTACCAACGTGATGGTGGTAAACCATGTACTTTATCATGACAGTTATATTATACCATGGTGTATCTGTTTCATAAGGATTACACCAAATCTGGGAAGAGCCTGAAGGCTTGGCTCATCAACCATTATGTTCAGGTTTGGGGACAATTGAGGTTGGTCATGTTTGGGGGCTTTTGAAGGTGGTCGTGTTTGCGGGAACTTGAAGGTGTGAGGTTTGAACTTTGGGGGCAGTTCAATGGGCTCCGATTTTGGGGTACTTGAGAGTGATAGGATTTGGGGGGTACTTGTAGGTGGTGAGGTTTGGGGGCACTTGAGAGTAGCGAGATTTAGGGGTACTTGAATGTGGTGAGGTTTGGGGGTATTTCAACATGATGACGTTTAATTGGGGGTACTTAAGAGTAGTGAGATTTGGTGGTACATGAAGGTGGTGAGGTTTGGGGGTACTTGAAGTTGGTGAAATTTCGGGGTACTTGAGGGTGGTGAGGTTTGGTTGGGGATGCTTGACAGTAGCGAGGTTTGGGGGCACTTGAACGTGATGATCGAGGTTTGGGGGCACTTGAATGTGGTGCGGTTTGTTGGCACTTGAAGGTGGTGAGGTTTTGTTGGCACTTGAAGGGGTGGGGTTTGGGGTACTTGATAGTGGTGGTTTGGGGGCACTCTAAGGTGGCGAGATTTAGGAGCACTTGAAGGTGGTGAGGTTTGGAGGCACTTGAATGTGGTGAGGTTTGGGGGCAGTTGAAGGTGGAGAAGTTTGGGGGTATTTGAAGGTGGTAAGTTTTGGGGGCATTTGAGAGTGGTGAGGTTTGATGGTACATAAAATGTATATGTCGAATGCACATTTATCATTATAGATTGTTAATGCATTGTAAACTGATCAGATAAATATAAACTTAAAAATGTCATTCTGGATGTATCGGGTTACACATGAGAGTGGTAGTTGCGTTGTTTGCAAGGCCAGTGTACATGATAGCACCCACAGTCATGCAGCGACAACTGACACACAGTAACACTAACAGTTAATATGGTTTATTGTTTATTTCAAAAACAAACATAACAACCGTCTCCATTAAAATATATTTCAGAAGACATCACAATGGCTCGAATTAGCTGACATAACCAAGATATTTATTATACAATATTATCATATGCATAACAATGCGCATTTAATAGAACAGAATCTACAGATTACAGCATTAATAGACGGTTTCGATATCACAGCGACTCCTCTCGAATGATTATAATAACAATGGCATGTGTGTTTTGATAAAATTAATGTAGTCTAAACATTTAATGGTTCCTTAAAAACTAACATGTTAATTCTCCTCAAGGCACCAGCTAGGTTTAACTGTCAACTAACATCATGTTATATCTAATTTCAGGACATTTTTTTTCTTATTTTGTAATGATGTCTCAAACAAATAGATTATATTGATTTATTAGACCAGTCCAGATCTGATCAATACATAAAAGCAGCTGTACCACAAAACGACGATATTACTATAAAAAATACCTTTGCTAAATCACACATTTTTATCCCTTATGGTGTCACAAAACCATGATCAGCTACAACAAAACACACTTAAAATTAAAGCAGAAACCCTAACAGAAGAGATCGATAGAACAGAGCGGCACAGATGGAAACCGTCATCACTGCAGTTTAATTAACACAAGTCTTTATTTAAAAACAAACAACTGTCTGCAGTAAAACTTTCAACAAACATCACAGTGATCCTACTTAATGGGGGAAATGGACAGAGTTATTATATTATCATATTACATTGTTTCTTAACCATTAATGTGTTTCACATTGTGCATTTATTCTGCAGCAAACGTGATAAAAACTAAACACAATCTGTAAACATTTTATAATGTTCTTTGTTACAACTATCAAATTGAAACCTACATCAACATTTCGACTGCCACCAGCAGTCTGCATCAGGAACATTGTCCTTCATCAGGAAAATTGATGTCAGTTTCAATTTCATAGTAGTGATACAGAGAATATTCAACTTAAATTATCCTTCCAAATTGATTAATATTATCACCAGGTATTTTTAAAGTACAGTGTATTACTGTTGTGGATTAAATCTACAACAATGTAAACATCACATGATGATTCATTATGTTTATGGTTCGTTCATCTTAGTCTTGGTATGTCTTGGTATACTTGAGCCAGTTTCATTGATCCAAGTCAAACAATTACATCACAACTTAGCAAGCAGTTGGCTGTATCTGCTGCAGACTGTTGGAAACATTTCTGGATGCACCTGTAAGTTCTGCTATCAAATGTGGAGATTCTAAAAGTTGAGAAATAAGTTGAGAGTTTGCTGAAATACGGCCACATCATGTTTTAAAATGGATTTGCTTCAAATATAAAACATGTGATAATGTATAAAATATCATTGCATTCATGAAATCACCATATAAATATATATACTTTTCGAATGCCAAATATTGTTGATGCTATGCATATGTCCAGCAAGATGCAACAGATTTTGTTTGAAGTACAGCCTGTAAGTGTATTTTATGTATTCATTGGAGAGACACAAACAGAATGGGACTGCAATAGGCTAGTTAACCAAGGAAATACATCACATCAGATTTCTACAGACTTATGCAGAAAAGTACAAATGTCAACCATGAACACGTGCTGTGTCTGAATGTTGAGTCGCAAAACATGACTTCAGCTAACGAATGTGACACAGTGACTAAGTCTTGTTCCACGGGCCGTGCTTGGGCCATTGTATCCAGTGTCTGTGTATGATGCCCCATGTACATCCATGTTGATCAGAAGTCATGTTCCATGGGCCGTGCTTGGGCCATTGTGTCCACAGTGTCTGTGTATGATGCCCCATGTACATCCATGTTGATCAAAAGTCTTGTTCCATGGGCCGTGCTTGGGCCATTGTGTCCACAGTGTCTGTGTATGATGCCCCATGTACATCCATGTTGATCAAAAGTCTTGTTCCATGGGCCGTGCTTGGGCCATTGTGTCCACAGTGTCTGTGTATGATGCCCCATGTATATCCATGTAGATCTTTATGAGGATCTCAGGCAGCAAAACCTTCAGCACGTAGTCGAGGTACTGAAACAGACGTTACTGTTGTACGCTGATCACATCGATGCACCTAAATACTGACACACAATGACATACATGCACGCAGTGTTCACTGAACTACTTTTATTTTGTACTTGAGTAAAAGTACAAGTAACACACCTCAAAGCTACTTAAGTAAAAGTACATTGAAAAGAAACCTACTTGAGTAAAAAGTAAAAGTAACTTTCAAACGTACTTGAAGTAAGAATAAAAGCAAAAGTAGAATTCAACGTTTTAATTTCAACATTACAGCAGATACACAAAATGCGAGACTAAACTAACTACTTTACTCTACACGAAACTTAACTCAATAACAGTCACTAAAGTAAAATAACTACTCTACATGCATTACGACAGTTAGCGATATAGCAGCATATCTCAATGCAAATCGGGTCGCTCTTTGGACCTTAAAAGTGCACTAAGATGCAATATTTTCGTAACATAAATTTGCCTGGGATGATGATAAATGGTGTTAGTAACGTTAGTAATGAGGTATCAAATTTAGGCAAAAATGAAGTTATAACGACAAAATCTAGGTGGGCCCGGAAAAAGAACAAAACAAAAATAATTCCAAACGACTTCCCACTCGGTGACCTCTTATTTACAGAGATCAGTGTTGACACGCTATCCCAAAGCAAGGTTTGTATGCAAATACGATTACGACCTCTTATTTACAGAGATCAGTGTTGACACGCTATCGCAAAGCAAGGTTTGTATGCAAATACGATTACGACCTCTTATTTACAGAGATCGGTGTTGACACACTATCCCAAAGCAAGGTTTGTATGCAAATACGATTACGACCTCTTATTTACAGAGATCGGTGTTGACACGCTATCCCAAAGCAAGGTTTGTATGCAAATACGATTACGACCTTATTTACAGAGATCAGTGTTGACACGCTATCCCAAAACAAGGTTTGTATACAAATACGATTACGACCTCTTATTTACAGAGATCAGTGTTGACACGCTATCCCAAAGCAAGGTTTGTATGCAGATACGATTACGACCTCTTATTTACAGAGATCAGTGTTGACACGCTATCCCAAAACAAGGTTTGTATACAAATACGATTACGACCTCTTATTTACAGAGATCAGTGTTGACACGCTATCCCAAAGCAAGGTTTGTATGCAAATACGATTACGACCTCTTATTTACAGAGATCAGTGTTGACACGCTATCCCAAAGCAAGGTTTGTATGCAAATACGATTACGACCTCTTATTTACAGAGATCAGTGTTGACACGCTATCCCAAAGCAAGGTTTGTATGCAAATACGATTACGACCTCTTATTTACAGAGATCAGTGTTGACACGCTATCCCAAAACAAGGTTTGTATACAAATACGATTACGACCTCTTATTTACAGAGATCAGTGTTGACACGCTATCCCAAAGCAAGGTTTGTATGCAAATACGATTACGACCTCTTATTTACAGAGATCAGTGTTGACACGCTATCCCAAAGCAAGGTTTGTATGCAAATACGATTACGACCTCTTATTTACAGAGATCGGTGTTGACACGCTATCCCAAAGCAAGGTTTGTATGCAAATACGATTACGACCTCTTATTTACAGAGATCGGTGTTGACACGCTATCCCAAAGCAAGGTTTGTATGCAAATACGATTACGACCTTATTTACAGAGATCAGTGTTGACACGCTATCCCAAAACAAGGTTTGTATACAAATACGATTACGACCTCTTATTTACAGAGATCAGTGTTGACACGCTATCCCAAAGCAAGGTTTGTATGCAAATACGATTACGACCTCTTATTTACAGAGATCAGTGTTGACACGCTATCCCAAAACAAGGTTTGTATACAAATACGATTACGACCTCTTATTTACAGAGATCAGTGTTGACACGCTATCCCAAAGCAAGGTTTGTATGCAAATACGATTACGACCTCTTATTTACAGAGATCAGTGTTGACACGCTATCCCAAAGCAAGGTTTGTATGCAAATACGATTACGACCTCTTATTTACAGAGATCAGTGTTGACACGCTATCCCAAAGCAAGGTTTGTATGCAAATACGATTACGACCTTATTTACAGAGATCAGTGTTGACACGCTATCCCAAAACAAGGTTTGTATACAAATACGATTACGACCTCTTATTTACAGAGATCAGTGTTGACACGCTATCCCAAAACAAGGTTTGTATGCAAATACGATTACGACCTCTTATTTACAGAGATCAGTGTTGACACGCTATCCCAAAGCAAGGTTTGTATGCAAATACGATTACGACCTCTTATTTACAGAGATCAGTGTTGACACGCTATCCCAAAGCAAGGTTTGTATGCAAATACGATTACGACCCTTATTTACAGAGATCAGTGTTGACACGCTATCCCAAAACAAGGTTTGTATGCAAATACGATTACGACCTCTTATTTACAGAGATCAGTGTTGACACGCTATCCCAAAGCAAGGTTTGTATGCAAATACGATTACGACCTCTTATTTACAGAGATCAGTGTTGACACGCTATCCCAAAGCAAGGTTTGTATGCAAATACGATTACGACCTCTTATTTACAGAGATCAGTGTTGACACGCTATCCCAAAGCAAGGTTTGTATGCAAATACGATTACGACCTCTTATTTACAGAGATCAGTGTTGACACGCTATCCCAAAGCAAGGTTTGTATGCAAATACGATTACGACCTCTTATTTACAGAGATCAGTGTTGACACGCTATCCCAAAGCAAGGTTTGTATGCAAATACGATTACGACCTCTTATTTACAGAGATCAGTGTTGACACGCTATCCCAAAGCAAGGTTTGTATGCAAATACGATTACGACCTCTTATTTACAGAGATCAGTGTTGACACGCTATCCCAAAACAAGGTTTGTATACAAATACGATTACGACCTCTTATTTACAGAGATCAGTGTTGACACGCTATCCCAAAGCAAGGTTTTTATACAAATACGATTACGACCTCTTATTTACAGAGATCAGTGTTGACACGCTATCCCAAAGCAAGGTTTTTATACGATTACGACCTCTTATTTACAGAGATCAGTGTTGACACGCTATCCCAAAGCAAGGTTTTTATACAAATACAATTACGACCTGGCCAGTGAATCGGCAATAGGATCCCCCTGACGTCTAGATACGGAAATATTGTAACAAAAATATTTTGCGAAGTAAACGAAAATAACAAAGTAAAAAGTAGTGTTACTTTAGATAAAACTACTTCGTTACAAGTAAAAGTACTTTATTAAAATTGTACTTCGTTACATACCAATTACTTGAAAAAATTACTTAAGTATTGTAACAAAGTATTTGTACTTTGTTACATGCCACCACTGCATGCATGCATGCAAACACACATACATACAAAGGTGCAAGAATAACCACACACAACTATAGAGCTTCTAACAGTTAGAGAATAAATAATATTATGAGAGACATAATAATATTATAATTATAAATCTGAGCCTGAAATCCTTGTCATGAAACTTCATAAAAACTGATTTTGCTAAACATCTGCACACACTGCTTTTGAATTTAAAGCGTGCATTTTTGGCAAAGAACTGTATTTTAATGTATGTACACTGTTCAGCAACAACAATGCTTAAATGTTTTCAGAAAGTAAGAGGTTAATACCTTTGAACCTGTCTTTTTGCAGAAGGTAGCAACGAGTGCTGAGACAATGATATCAGGCTGCTCCTCACTGAACAGATTCAGTCGCACCTGGTAGTTGAGACTGACTGAAACAAAAGAAAATAATATCAGGCTATTCCTCATTGAATAGATTCAGTTGCACCTGGTAGTTGAGATTGACAAGCAAGAAGGGAAACAAGATAGACTACTTTAGGCATCACATTACAGACAACCAAAATTGCTAGTGAGATTTTTTATCATGCTTCAAATGAAGAACACATTCAAACATTTTTCTACAATGTTCATATAAATTGATTCAATTTATTTTAAGGCTTAGCTGTAATTACTGAAATATGGTGAGTGGTCTTGTGGGCTGTTAACAGAGAGGAAGGTGGTCTGATTCCACCTGCTATTGTTACAAAACTTGACCTAAACACTGTTGGTCCCTACATGTTGTGTCTATCCCAGGGCAAGATGAAGATTCCAAGTAAATGCGAAATGGAAAACAATTAAGGTAAGGTAAATAAATCAATACGATATCAAAGTAGACTTAATTGACTTACTTCTGGTTTTGCCACCCTCTTTATAGTCGTCATGTCTTTGGCAAGACTTCTGAAGTAGAAGGGATGATTTGTAACGATAGTTTCAATAACATCTTGTACGATAGCAACAATAACTTTGTGTAACAACAATAGCAATAACATCTTGTACGACAACAACAATAACTTTGTGTAACAACAATAACAATAACATCTTGTACGACAGCAACAATAACTTTGTGTAACAACAATAGCAATAACATCTTGTACAATAACTTTGTGTAACAACAATAGCAATAACATCTTGTACGACAGCAACAATAACTTTGTGTAACAACAATAGCAATAACATATTGTACAATAACTTTGTGTAACAACAATAGCAATAACATCTTGTATGACAGCAACAATAACTTTGTGTAACAACAATAGCAATAAGATCTTCACAAACATCTCTTCATAAACTGTCATCAATGATGTTCTCCACCAACAAAACAAACACAGACAATTATCAAGACAGAAAATAAGTCAACAGCAACAAACGTTAAATAGCATTGCATGCATCGCATATTTCAATTAATTTTATTTGTACTATCTATGTGTTAGTCTTATGTATGATGCTGCAAATGTTTACATGTATGACATTCAATAAAATAAATGTTACTATAGTAAATTAAACAGGTTTTCTATCGCGAAATCAGGCATGATGTGGCAGGGTAATACTGTTCCTAGATAGATACCTTTCCTTCAAAGATGTCCTTCAGATATTGTGTGTTTTTCTTCACCAAATACAACAGATGTTCCTCCGTCAAATCACAAACATTCCTGCAATTAATCAAATTCACGTATGTATCAAAAATAAATACTGCAATTAATCATTCAAAATGTTTCATTTAATCATTCAAACTGCAAAATGGCTCATTACAATTGACACATCACGTGCACAGTATGTAACTGATTCATAAAACTGATGAATGCACAATAATTAACAGATGTGTTAAAATGAATGGATACTTTCTTAACTTATTCAAAGCTTGTTTCATGTTACTGTGATGACCGTATGTATTGGGCCACCGTGTTTTGGGCACCTTAAAATTTAGAAAAATAATTATTTTTCTGTACCATATGTTTTGGGACACCTTTGTAAATGTAATTATTTTTGTTCTTATGTATTGGGACACCAATTATTCATATTTCTGATGAGCACATACCCACTTTTTCCCCGATGCAGACGCGTAAATAAAAATCAGTGTATCAATAAAACGTTTCACAATCGCAGCTGCTCTGATGAAAAAACACAAACTTGGGTGATGTAAATTACTTATACATTTAGGAAATGTCACCACACGCTTCTAAAATCCTAGTTGCAGTCCCCCAATGTTTGGCTGTACTGTACAAAACTATGAGATCTCTCGACTGTTTGCATTATCCCAAGACTTGCACATCGTTTCACATGTAGTTGACGTTTTGATCTGCACATACGGTCATCCACCACGAAAATTAGTTACTAACAGTTTAATGGACGACACCCTCTTAATACCAGAGGTAGTTCAATGGGGATTATGTGACGTTTTGTTACATTTCTGGAAGTTTATCTTATATATATAATTTAATAACAAATGTATTTCTGTATGTGGCCGAGATGGCGGTGGGCGGTAATGCGGTCAAATACGGTACAACTGTCACTCATTAAATGGTCTTTGAACAAGTGTGGGAAACTGATACCAGACAGACTAAACATTTCACACGGCTGAGGATGTATTACAAGTGGTACAATTCTTCCTGGCCTTTTTCAACAAATGTATACATCCATAATTTAATAACTAGCTACTTTATTATGTCTGTTGTTGTAAATAATAATTAATAACACAGATTCCATTAAACTGTATATTGTACCACCTGCGCCATGGAGACAGACACAAATAATAGCAGATTAAACAGGATAATCCTTACTTGATCTCAGTAATCTGTGCACTGATCCTCTCCTGGCCCTTGTCCTGTATTGCAGCGATGGTGACAGGTTTTGACCTAGTCTCGTCAATGAAACAATCACTGAGCAGGTCTTTAATGAGGACGTTCTCTGCGTCTTCGTCTTCCTTATCGGGTAATTTCTCCTGCGACCTTGATTTTGTTTCATGCCACATCGCTCGCTGGAAGTACTGGTTGACCATTCCCATGGAGCCAGACCTACGGGAGGCCACCGAGTGGTCATTCCCATTTGTCGGAAACGATTCATAATCACAATCAGAGTTCATTAAAGCTGCGAGATGATTCCGCCTCTCGGAAGAGATCCTATACGTGTCTGATTTGCTTTTCTTTAGCAAATTACCGACATTGGTGCCATTTTGTGGCGACGATAGGAATCTCCTCTCACTGGCTTTGTTAGCGTATTTAAGAGCTAACCCTTGGAGCTCATCGTCCAGGCAGTTTGTGGAGGTTTGTTGTTTGAGAGGCTTCATTTTTCTAATGTTGGATGGTGAGACACATCCCGACTGTTGTAACCGTGACTTAGACGGACTAACAGAATGGTCACTGCATTCGCTGTCAGACAATCTAGGTCTACCCAATTTCTTTGTAAGTTTGCCTGGCGATAGACACTTCTTACCGAGCAACTTTGACTTACTTGGACTATTAGATTGACAATTGTCACTGTCAGACATATTGCGCAAACGTAGCCTCTTCTGTGAACCTAGCAAAGGAGACCTCGATGGACTGACAGACTGACACCTGTCACTGCATACACCGCCGCATACACTGCTTCCCCCAGACTTCTTCGTGGTCAGTTCTAATGGTGACACACAGTTTGTGCCCAGCACCGGCGACTTATACGGACTAACAGAAGGACAACTGTCACTGCCCGACAATTTGCGTCGTTTTGATTCACGCAATACTCCAACGGCACCGTCAGCCGATTTATGTTTTTTGACTTTTATTTTTGGTTCTGACCCACTGATGTCGGAAGGTTCCTGGAATGGGTTCTTGTCCAGAGAATTACGTTCTGTAATCAGAGAATTATCTGACACTACAGAAATCCGGGATCTCTTTGGTGCTTTAGTACCATGTTTGCAGATGTCAGAGGAGCTGATATGTATGTCTTCCTCCATCTGTCTCAGGATCATTGCTAGCTTAGCACTAGTCTTCTCGTTCGTCACCGGCTTGACAGACTGTCTAGAGTTCAGTGCCATGTCATTAGTGCAGAAGTCTGCCTCCAGATCTTGCAGGACTTCTGCCAGTTTACTGCTCACCGTCTTGCCGTTTGACTGTTTCCTGCACTGTAGTGTGCGAGTGGACACACTCGTTTTTGTTCTCTTACTTGCCTTCACATTCACATGACATGTTGTTTTTGTTCTCTTACTTGCCTTCACATTCACATGACATGTTGTTTTTGTTCTCTTACTTGCCTTCACATTCACATGACATGTTGTTCTAGCGACAATGCCATTCTTTGTAGCATTTGGAGCACATTTCTGAGAGGGTGGAGCGGTACCATCGCTAGAGCGTGCGGACTGACGACTTCTGGAGCTCCTCTCTTGTTTCTCAACCCGCACTGTCTTGTCAGCACCGGGTTTCTCCAGTGAAGTGTTCATTCTAATTCTATATCTGCCTACATTGTCTACATCTGCCAGTGGTGAGATCTTCCATTGTGGAGAGCCACTGTCCACTGCACGGACATCGCAGTCTGAACTGTCTACTGGCACCGGCGGAGTCGGAGGTGGTGTCGGCGGAGTTGAAGGTGGTACCGGCAGAGTTGAAGGTGGTGTAAGTGGAACTGAAGGTGGTACAAGCGAAGTTGAAGGTGGCTTCGGTGGAGTCGGAGGTGACACCGGTGGAGATGAGGGTGTTGCTCGCTTCTTTAACCTGAACTTGCATTGTTCCTTTGCTCCAGCCTTGGAGGTCTTGGTTGGCTCACTCACCGACATCACACAGTCCTTCATACTGGGTCTCTGTTTACTTGTCAAGTTTGTCTGCTCTTCTTTAGGACACTTGTCCTGAGTAGACTTTTCCTGAGTAGACTTGTCCTTAGTACACTTATCCTTGGGACACTTGTCCTTAAAACACTTGTCCTTGGGACACTTGTCCTTAATACACTTGTCCTTAGGACACTTATCTTTGGGACACTTGTCCCTGGGAAACTTGTCCTTGGGAAACTTGTCCTTGATACACTTGTACTTGGGATACTTGTCCTTAGTACACTTGTCCTTGGGACACTTGTTCTTAGTACACTTGTCCTTGGGACACTTGTCCTTATGACACTTCTCCTTGAGGTCATTGTCCTCACTCCCACAGTTCCCATTACTTGTGCCCAACCCTGAGTGCTTCTTCAAGAGTCTACTAAGTTTCAGAGATTGATCTCTACACTTCTGCTGGCACCCCACAGACACTGCTACAGAACGCTTCTTTGTGTGCCTCGCGTCTTCACGACCCTCCACATCCATTGATACATCAGACATCTCTTCTCTACAGCAGCTTGACTCGTTATGCGTGGGAATCGTCGAATTCTCCGTGTTCACACTTTCACCAGAACCACTCATGGTGCAGCGACTGGATCTATCGGATCTCATCAGTTCATCATTTGTGTCTGCCGCAGCCTCTTTCTGGCATATTCCACTGTCTTCAATTGCTGTCAGGGGATCGTCTTGTAACGTGTTTGACACTTTGTAGACCGACTCGCCTGGAGACACTTTGTTGATGTCGTCTTCCTCCTCTAAAGAACTCCACACACTCTCTGTCGAGTCGACAGCTTCCACGCACTTTGGTCTTCTCAACTTTGACAACTTTGGTCCACTTTTTTTGACACTGTAAGAAGAAAACCAGCAAAAAGATGAGACCAACCACTCTTCAAAACTAAAATATAAAGAATAACAAGTGGTTTTCCTTCTCTACAGTTATCGAGTCCAGGAGAGATTATTCCATTTCTCTTTGTGGCATCTTTTACTTGCCCTGGCACACACACCAGACAGAAGGCACACACACCAGACAGAAGGCACACACACCAGACAGAAGGCACAAATACCAGACAGAAGGCACACACCAGACAGAAGGCACACACACAAGACAGAAGGCACAAATACAAGACAGAAGGCACACACACCAGACAGAAGGCACACACACCAGACAGAAGGCACAAATACCAGACAGAAGGCACACACACCAGACAGAAGGCACACACACCAGACAGAAGGCACATACACCAGACAGAAGGCACAAACACCAGACAGAAGGCACACACACCAGACAGAAGGCACATACACCAGACAGAAGGCACACACACCAGACAGAAGGCACACACACCAGACAGAAGGCACACACACAAGACAGAAGGCACACACACCAGACGGAAGGCACACACACCAGACGGAGGGCACACATACCAGACGGAAGGCACACACACCAGACAGAAGGCACAAATACCAGACAGAAGGCACACACACCAGACAGAAGGCACACACACACCAGACAGAAGGCACACACACCAGACAGAAGGTACACACACCAGACAGAAGGCACACACACCAGACAGAAGGCACACATGCCAGATAGAAGGCACACACGCCAGACAGAAGGCACGCACGCCAGACAGAAGGCACACACAAAAGACACAAGGCACAAATACCAGACAGAAGGCACACACACCAGACAGAAGGCACAAATACCAGACAGAAGGCACACACACACCAGACAGAAGGAACACACACCAGACAGAAGGCACAAATACCAGACAGAAGGCACACATGCCAGGCAGAAGGCACAAATACCAGACAGAAGGCACACACACCAGACAGAAGGCACACACACCAGGCAGAAGGCACACTCATCAGACAGAAGGCACAAATACCAGACAGAAGGCACACACACCAGGCAGAAGGCACAAATACCAGACAAAAGGCACAGACACCAGAACTGTAATGTATAAGTTGCAACTGGAACTGTAATGCATAAGTTGCAACTGGAACTATATTACATAAGTTTAGTTGCAACTTGAACTGTAATGCATAAGTTGCAACTCGAACTGTAATTCATATGTTGCAACTCGAACTGTAATGCATAAGTTGCAATTCGAACTGTAATGCATAAGTTGCAACTGTAACTGTAATGCATAAATTGCAACTGTAACTGTAATGCATAAGTTGCAACTCGAACTGTAATGCATAAGTTGCAACTCGAACTGTAATGTATAAGTTGCAACTCGAACTGTAATGTATAAGTTGCAACTGAAACTGTAATTCATAAGTTGCAACTCGAACTGTAATTCATAAGTTGCAACTCGAACTGTAATGCATAAGTTGCAACTCGAACTGTAATGCATAAGTTGCAACTCGAACTGTAATGCATAAGTTGCAACTCGAACTGCAATGTATAAGTTGCAACTCGAACTGTAATGTATAAGTTGCAACTCGAACTGTAACTCATAAGTTGCAACTTGAACTGTAATGCATAAGTTGCAACTCGAACTGTAATGTATAAGTTGCAACTCGAACTGTAATGTATAAGTTGCAACTCGAACTGTAATGCATAAGTTGCAACTGGAACTATAGTACATAAGTTGCAACACGAACTGTAATGCATAAGTTGCAACTTGAACTGTAATGTATAAGTTGCAACTCGAACTATAGTACATAAGTTGCAACTCGAACTGTAATGCATAAGTTGCAACTTGAACTGTAATGTATAAGTTGCAACTCGAACTGTAATGCATAAGTTGCAACTCGAACTGTAATGTATAAGTTGCAACTCGAACTGTAATGTATAAGTTGCAACTCGAACTGTAATGTATAAGTTGCAACTGGAACTGTAATGCATAAGTTGCAACTGGAACTATAGTACATAAGTTGCAACTCGAACTGTAATGCATAAGTTGCAACTCGAACTGTAATTCATAAGTTGCAACTCGAACTGTAATGCATAAGTTGCAACTGGAACTGTAATGCATAAGTTGCAACTTGAGAACTGTAATGCATAAGTTGCAACTCGAACTGTAATGCATAAGTTGCAACTCGAACTGTAATGCATAAGTTGCAACTCGAACTGTAATGCATAAGTTGCAACTCGAACTGTAATGTATAAGTTGCAACTTGAACTGCAATGTATAAGTTGCAACTCGAACTGTAATGCATAAGTTGCAACTCGAACTGTAATGCATAAGTTGCAACTCGAACTGTAATGCATAAGTTGCAACTTGAACTGTAATGTATAAGTTGCAACTTGAACTGCAATGTATAAGTTGCAACTCGAACTGTAATGTATAAGTTGCAACTCGAACTGTAATGTATAAGTTGCAACTGGAACTGTAATGCATAAGTTGCAACTGGAACTGTAATGCATAAGTTGCAACTGGAACTATAGTACATAAGTTGCAACTCGAACTGTAATTCATAAGTTGCAACTCGAACTGTAATGCATAAGTTGCAACTCGAACTGTAATTCATAAGTTGCAACTGGAACTATAGTACATAAGTTGCAACTCGAACTGTAATGTATAAGTTGCAACTCGAACTGTAATGCATAAGTTACATCTCGATGATCTGTAACATTTCTTGTGTAACAAGGGGGATGTCATGATAATTATACAGTAAAACCTGTCTTAGCGGCCACCTGTCCATAACGATAACCTGGATATAATGGTCACTTTTGAAAGTCCCGAATGACTTCTTATTAGTTTGCACTGCCCACTACCTGTCCATAATGGTAACCTGTCTATTGCGTATAACGGTCAGTCAATTTGGACCGAACCATTCATAGTCAACCTGCCGCTTGCGGGCAGGTCAAAGGGAATCCATAATTTCCCTGAATAAAACATCATCGTGCCTACGCGGGACTATCAAATTGCAATCGAGTCATGCGTGGCGTCATCAGCTTATTGCAGACGTTATTTGGCTCCTTTACTCCAGCAAAGAGGAGTTGATTCAGTTTGGATATCCAAAGTGAGCTCAGAGAAGCCATGAGCATTTAGTAATATTGTAATATTTATCTAGGTGGCTTGGAGTAGCTGTAGAACAAATCTGGGCCAACATTTGCCTTCCACTCATTCACACCCTCATGTTTCCTTTTGGACATCAAAGCTTTTTCTGTTTGCCTTTACTTGGAGGGCGTGATTGATTTCACCATGACCCAAAAGAAAAAAGGAATATCAATTAAATATAGCAAGTTGTGTAGTGTATTATTTACTAATATTGTTAACTCCTGGTTTGTATTGTTCACGAGAGTACCAACTAATGAATGTCAACGTAACCATTCATAATACTGTGGCTCCACCTAATGAGTATGCAAGTCATGAAACTCTCCGTAACGGCAACCTGCCTATAACGGTAATTTTGCGCAGTCCCGACGATGACTGTTATGGACAGTAGTTAGAAAGAACTATTCAATTTGGATGTTGTTGTCAGTGCAGTAAGAAATTTCTTCATACAATTATGTTAATTAAAGCTGTTCTACAAAGCCTGTGTACATATCTACTCTGACAATATACAGCAACATCTTGTGAAAAGAGATATTCCAGTAATAACATGTCTCAAAAATCAACTAGTATATATATATATATAGTTGTATTTTTATTGCAACTAATTCTGATATATAAGAATTCTACGTATTTTTGCATTTATTAATTTTTTGCACTGATCATATTAATATGAATATGTGAACTACGGTATTATTTTTCCTTATGTGTGTAGGCATTTGGGATGTGTGCAATATTCACACATTCATCTGATAATTTCTGTAATGTGATTAACAAAAAAATTCATTTAGGGGATACATTTACATGTTTTTAAGATCATGTATATTCTTTTCAAACGAGCGATTATATATATATATATATATATAGATTTAATAAGATTGCCATCCAGAAAATTAACTCTAGGTGGCAGGTGGACAAGGAAGCCTTTTGGCTTATCGAGAGTCCAATACTTTTTATCTACGAGTATCCCGCCCTTTTAAGGTATGTGTCAATTTTATTTTTAAACAAATTCATGCTACTAGCACCAACACAATCAGGAGATAATCTGTTCCATTCATTTACAGTCCTTTGTGAGAATGAGAACTTTCTTATATCTAATCTACACTGCACCTTTCCTAATGTAACTTCATGTCCTCTGGTCCTTCTACCTTTCTTAACTGAGAACAAAATATTACTATCAATATTTTCATAACCATTCAATATTTTAAACACTTCTATCTGATCTCCTCTCAATCTCCTGGTCTCTAGTGTTGTTAAACCAAATTTTTTAGGCATATATCGTAACTAAGATCCCTCAGTTTTGGTATCATTTTAGTTGCTCTCCTCTGTACTGTTTCTAGCATATCTATGTCCTTCCTGTGATATGGCCTCCACGCTTGAAACCAATATTCTAAGTGAGGCCTAACTATTGTTTTGTACAGCGGTATTACTAGCTCTTTTTCCTTATATGTTATGTTTCGTCTAATTAATCCAAGGATTTGATTTCCCTTTGAAGCGGCAATACCGCACTGCTCTGAAACCTTCATATCAGCACTAATGGTTAACCCTAAGTCCTTTTCTTTTAGAGTAGTACTTAGTACAGAACCCCCCATTGTATATTGTACATCTTCGTTCCCATGTCCTTAGTGGAGGCATTAACATTTCCCAAAATTGAACAACATTTGCCATTTTTCAGACCATTTTATCAACGTGTCAAGATCATCTTGTAAATGCTGTTTATCTTCATCACGTTTAATCCTTCTAAACAATTTTGTATCATCCGCAAATTTCAACACCTTACTTGTTATATCATCATCCAAATCGTTGATATATATTAAGAATAATATAGGTCCCAGTACTGATCCCTGTGGTACCCCACTCAAAACTGATTTCCAGTTTGAATCCTCCCCATCAACTACTACACGTTGTCTTCTGTCAATTAGCCATTTTCTATCCAGTTAATTAGTTTAGTTTAAGCAGTAATCTTTGATGTGGCACTTTGTCGAAAGCTTTCTGAAAATCTAAGTAGATAATATCTACTGGTGATCCCTCGTCTACCCACTAAGTGATATCTTCCAAAAAACATAACATATTTGTTAAGCATGACCTCGCTTTTAGAAACCCATGTTGAGATGGGTTTAACAAGTTATGTTTAACAAGAAAATCCACCATGTGATCTTTAATTAGTCTTTCTAATAATTTGCAAATCACTGACGTTAACCTCACTGGTCTATAGTTCACTGGAACCTTTTTTAAATAACGGTATAATGTTTGCTTTTTTCCATTCTAATGGAACCACTCCTTCTTCTAATGACAAGTTGCAAACTGTTGCAAGTGGTTGTTAATTTGTTCTACAATTTATAATAGTAGTTTAGGCGGAATCCCATCCAGGTGATTTATTATTATCCTTCATAGCCCTAGTTGACATAGCTACCATTTTCGGGGTTACAATTAACTGTCCTAAATAGTCTGATTCTGCCCCCATGAACTTAGCCTCTGGTACTGGCAGTGAACTAATATCTTCCCTGGTAAACACTGAACTAAATAAAATACTCATTCAGGTCTTAAGTTTAAGAATCCCTCTGATATTATATTTCCAGCACTATCTTCTAGAGGACCAACCCTATCCTGAAGTTTCTGTTTGCTCCAAACACATGCATAAAAACTCTTGCCGTCTTGTTTTATATTACAAGCTAATTTTTATTCGTAGCTTCTCTTCAAATTTATAATTTAAGTTGTAGCTTGGCTTAGTGCTTCTTTATAAATGATGTAGTCTTCGTCATTTCCAGTATGTCTATATGACTTCCACATCGTTTGTTTGTACTTAATTTTTCTAATGGCTTCTTTCGATAAGTATTTCTTTATGGGCCGTTTCCCTTGTTTTTTCAAGGGAACAAATTTATCGACAATGCACTCTATTTCACTCTAAGATATTCCAGCATTCTGTTGCCGACTTATTCTTCCGTGGTTGTTCCAGTCTATCTTTGCTAAATATTTCCTCATTTCCTTATATCTTCCTTTGTGAAAATTTCTCCTGAACTACTTTTTATTATTTTTTTCTTATTTTACTTTGATGATAAAATGTATCTGATTGTGATCACTACTTCCCAGTGGCTCATATAATTTGACATTGTCAACTAATTCTTTCTGTGAGGACAAAACTATGTCTAACTCATTCTCACCCCTGGTTGGCTCTAGCACATGTTGAGAAAGGAAACTGTCTTGTACTAAAACTAAAAACTTGTGGTCCTCACTCCCCGTACTCTGTAGAGATTTCCATTGTATATGACCATGGTTAAAATCTTCCATAATAATACAGTCCCGTTTGCTAACTTCCCTTATAGCGTTTTGAACTTTTTCATTCTATTCTACACTTATGTTTGGACTTCGATAAACTAAACTACCGTTAACGTTGAGTTTCCTGTAAGTATGTTACACCAAACAGCTTCTTCGCAATATGCTTCTCTTTCTAATTTTATTTCATAAGCCTGGATAGATTCTTTAACATATAAAATAACTCCACCTCACCTTCTTCCTATTCTATCTTTCCTGAATATTACATAGCCTGTTAGTCCCAATTCGGCATCTGATATATCAGTGGTGGCCCATGATTCGGTTATACCTATTATATGAGGGTCAATATCTTCTACCATAATGTTTAGTTCACTTGTTTTGTTTACTATGCTCCTTGCATTTAAACAAACGCATTTATATCCTGATTCAGAACAGTTTTCCAGGCTGTTCTTTGCTGATTTATTTCTGCTGTCTTTATCTATACCTCCAGTTTCAGGCTTCTCTGTGAATCACCCCTGCGAATCTAGTTTAAATAAATGCAACCTGTCCCACTGTCAACAGATTGTAGCAAGTTCTCTGAAAAAACTGCTGCCTGCCCCTTTCCACTTAGATGGAGGCCATCTCTCATGTGCATATCTTCCCTACCAACAAAGTATATCCATAAATCTACGAATCCCACCTACTCTTCTTTACACATCTGCTCAACTAGTGTGTTGGTCGCCATCCTCTTGCAGTTTCTATATGTTGGCCCCCTTCCTCCCATTACTGGCAAAATTCCTGAGAGAATAATATGTTCAACTCTTGTTTTCTTTAACTTCCTCGCTAACTGTCTGCACTTCTGTACTATCCCAGTTGTTCCCTCCCTGTCAGCATTATTTGTTCCTACATGTACTAGTATAGACCCTCCCTTGCCAAGCCCCAATACCTTCTGTACCCTTTCAGTCACATGTTCTATCCTAGCCCCCGACAAACAAACAACGATGTTTGCTACTTTATGACCTATATATTGTTCCACATAATGAGGTTTGTTAAATCTTGTTTACAAACTTATTGTAGGCTAACTTACCCTATTATCACTCACTAGACTAGTGTTCTAAAATACTTTATCTAACTAACTCTAAGCACAACTGCTACTCAATATATGTTTACTGCTACTTTATGAATGATATTAAGTTGATCAACTTTTCTGCACCACCAATTTGAACGATCTATCTCCGCCAAATATAGCCTCGAACTCGATATATATATATACATATTTAATTATATATATATATATACAGACACACATGTCACAACAAAATCATATTGAGGCGATTGCAGACTATACTGCATGTTTGAATGTTTGTTTGAATAAAACATACTGAATTGAATCTCCATTGCTGATATGCAGCAAAGACAAGTGATGGTGAGACAATAAGTGATCTTACATGTCTCTGAGAGTTTGCTGATGTGGCCGCGGAGAAGGATTGTGTTTGTCAAAGTAGACACTCGCAGTTGTCTCGGCCTGTGCCAGCCTTGATGTAGGCGGCTCGGCTACGTCACACTGGGAAAAACATTTTGAAAATTATTAGAATTATTATTACTAAAATAGAATAGTAAAATCAGGTAAATATGATATGCATAATTTGAAAACACTCAAAATAACAGTATAAATGTGATTTAAGATTTAAACTTAATTATTCAGTCTATCTACAACAATATGTCTTAGCCAATGTATGCCAGTGGTTTTAACTATGTCTTCTGACATACTAAAATGCAACATAGCAACGACTAGTTTACAATAGTTTTATATATCATGTAAAGGCATAATTATCAATGACAATGTGTGTTAACCTGCTTTTAAGTCAACGTGTACACAAAATTCATTCAGAAAAACTTGTGAACAATCAAATGATACAACTATATCAGTTATTGTCTGTACTCCATCCTCTACTCCATCCTCTACTCCTTCCTCTACTCCATCCTCTACTCCATCCTCTACTCCATCCTCTACTCCATCCTCTACTCCTTCCTCTACTCCTTCCTCTACTCCTTCCTCTACTCCTTCCTCTACTTCATCCTCTACTCCTTCCTCTACTCCTTCCTCTACTCCATTCTCTACTCCTTCCTCTACTCCTTCCTCTACTCCATCCTCTACTCCATCCTCTACTCCATCCTCTACTCCATCCTCTACTCCTTCCTCTACTCCATCCTCTACTCCATCCTCTACTCCATCCTCTACTCCATCCTCTACTCCATTCTCTACTCCATCCTCTACTCCATTCTCTACTCCTTCCTCTACTCCATCCTCTACTCCATCCTCTACTCCATTCTCTACTCCATCCTCTACTCCATCCTCCCACTTGCCTCAATAACAACATAGGGATTTACCAACAACAATTAATAAATACTTCTAATAAAAACAAACCTTGACATTGAGCAAGTTTTGGTTGCTGTTCGTGTCAATGGCCTCGAGTCTACTGAATCCCTTCCTGTGATACGCGTGCACCACGAGCTTCTCTGAGAAGACTGGTAGACTGTGGCGACGTCTGCCTACAACAATACAACTTCACTAAGACAAGCCAACAGACTGTAACTTGGAACTGCCTCTGCCAGTCACTCAGCTACTCACTGGTGTTTAACTATGTAACACGAGTGGTTGTATGCTCAGTTGGCTTGATAAAAGTTTTGTCAGGGCCATTGAATGAATTTAGACCTCGTCACTTCTTAAGTTGCCTTATGCTACAGTATGTAGAGCTAGACCAGTTTGCTATTTCTTGCCGAATTTTAACTTGGCCCAGTCAAAATTATTTTGTAGTTCCTCTGATGATTTCATCAAAAATAAATAAGACTTGTATAAATTACCCAAGATCAGTACGTGCAATTTGTTTATATATGTGAAAGTACAATGTTACCAAACATTTGTCTGTGTAAGAGTATTGAGAAAGTAAATAAACTTACTGCTTAAGTTCCTCTCAATGCAGCTTATGAGCACACACTGGTTGGGGTGACTGCGTTGTTGGAAGCGGTATGCCAGGCGCAGCGACGGGACTGAAACACACGTCACAATGTAGCAATCAGCATGAATAAGTGTCAATGCAATCAAACATGCACCGGCATTGATACATGATTGTTTCAGTGCATTATAAAATAAATGATGGAATTTGCTAGATATCTAATTGTTCATTCAAATGTCAGATCAATATATTGATGTGGTCCGATGTAGTCTTCACTGAAAGGATTATTCATGAACTATTTGTGTTCTTGACACTGCCATGGCTACGTCATTGTTGTAACTCTCTAATTTAAAGAACACAATTATGAGTAGTGTTTATGTGAGCAACTGCACAAGACATTCAACTTGTTGACCATGTAACAAATAGAAGAGTTAATCCAGGAACTATCCATTTACTTTACTGCTACAAATGTCTTAGTTTGGACTAAATGGTAGGTGCATTGTGTTAGATATGTATAATTTAAAAGCAGATTTTATGTATAACAATTACATTGTCAACAAACAGTTCAATATTTTTTTTAAAGATATTCAAATCCAAACGGAAAGCCATTTTAAACAAGGCAAGTGTAAACTATACAAGCCTAAGAGGCTTCACCAATGTCTGCAGATCATTAACAGTAGAAATCAAAATATAGTACCATCCACTTTAAATACTTCAGCCTCTTTATGTGGTCGTTTCTCTGACTTCCTTTCGCACAAGCAGGCGACTCTACTTTGCATCACAGGCATCAGGGCAGCTGTGATCTCCTGCAACACAAAGCACCAGTCTACAGCTCAGGCAGCAATTGACATCAGGGTAGCTGTGATCAACACAAAGCACCAGTCTACAGCTCAGGCAGCAATTGACATCAGGGCAGCTGTGATCAACACAAGGCACCAGTCTATAGCCGAGGCAGTAATTGACATCAGGGCAGCTGTGATCAACACAAAGCACCAGTCTACAGCTGGGGCAGCAATTGACATCAGGGTAGCTGTGTTCAACACAAAGCACCAGTCTACAGCTCGGGCAGCAATTGACATCAGGGCAGCTGTGATCAACACAAGGCACCAGTCTATAGCCGAGGCAGTAATTGACATCAGGGTAGCTGTGATCAACACAAAGCACCAGTCTACAGCTCAGGCAGCAATTAGCATCAGGGTAGCTGTGTTCAACACAAAGCACAGGTCTACAGCTCGGGCAGCAATTGACATCAGGGCAGCTGTGATCAACACAAGGCACCAGTCTATAGCCAAGGCAGTAATTGACATCAGGGCAGCTGTGATCAACACAAAGCACCAGTCTACAGCTCGGGCAGCAATTGACATCAGGGTAGCTGTGATCAACACAAAGCACCAATCTATAGCTGGGGCAGCAACTGACATCAGAGCAGCTGTGATCTCCTGCAGTCTACAGCTGGAGCAAAGGCCTCGGCCTCTTCCTCTCTACCATCAACCTCACCTGTTCTCAAAGTGTACCTTTCACGTTTGTGGTTATTAAATCTTTTCTATTAAATCTCATCGTAAAATTATGTTATACAGTATGAACTGCATCTATTATAATATCTGCACTAATCACCTAAATATGTTTTAATGAGCTATTTGCGGTTGTTGTTGATATTAAACTGTTTCTGTAGGAACCAGTTTGTTTACATGGCAGCATGCCACTTTCAAGACCGAAGCCACAATCTCTATTCTGGTCAGTAAAGGTAAGACCTAGGACCTACAAATTACCCGAGCTCGCCGTTCATGTTTGTGTCTAACAACAAGGTTGAAACTTACCAAAATGATCACCGCAAATGTGGAGCTCTCGAACATTACATTGTACATTTTGTTGACATTCTAGTTTGTTTTCGTTGAAACAAAAACAAAGTACAAAGTTGTTTAAGCAGGAATAGTATATGGGAACGGTTGAAGGTGTACATGGGTTGAAGGTGTACATGGGTTGAAGGTGTACATGGGTTGAAGGTGTACATGGGTTGAAGGTGTACATGGGTTGAAGGTGTACATGGGTTGAAGGTGTACATGGGTTGAAGGTGTACATGGGTTGAAGGTGTACATGGGTTGAAGGTGTACATGGGTTGAAGGTGTACATGGGTTGAAGGTGTACATGGGTTGAAGGTGTACATGGGTTTGTACATGGGTTGAAGGTGTACATGGGTTGAAGGTGTACATGGGTTGAAGATGTACATGGGTTGAAGGTGTACATGGGTTGAAGGGGTACATGGGTTGAAGGTGTACATGGGTTGAAGGTGTACATGGGTTGAAGGTGTACATGGGTTGAAGGTGTACATGGGTTGAAGGTGTACATGGGTTGAAGGTGTATATGGGTTGTACATGGGTTGAAGGTGTACATGGGTTGAAGGTGTACATGGGTTGAAGGTGTACATGGGTTGAAGGTGTACATGGGTTGTGTACATGGGTTGAAGGTGTATATGGGTTGAAGGGGTACATGGGTTGAAGGTGTACATGGGTTGAAGGTGTACATGGGTTGAAGGTGTACATGGGTTGAAGGTGTACATGGGTTGAAGGTGTATATGGGTTGAAGGTGTACATGGGTTGAAGGTGTACATGGGTTGAAGGTGTACATGGGTTGAAGGTGTACATGGGTTGAAGGTGTACATGGGTTGAAGGTGTACATGGGTTGAAGGTGTACATGGGTTGAAGGTGTACATGGGTTGAAGGTGTACATGGGTTGAAGTGTACATGGGTTGAAGGTGTACATGGGTTGAAGGTGTACATGGGTTGAAGGTGTACATGGGTTGAAGGTGTACATGGGTTGAAGGTGTACATGGGTTGAAGGTGTACATGGGTTGAAGGTGTATATGGGTTGAAGGTGTACATGGGTTGAAGGTGTACATGGGTTGAAGATGTACATGGGTTGAAGGTGTATATGGGTTGAAGGGGTACATGGGTTGAAGGTGTGGGTTAGATGGGTTGAAGGTGTACATGGGTTGAAGGTGTATATGGGTTGAAGGTGTACATGGGTTGAAGGTGTACATGGGTTGAAGGTGTATATGGGTTGAAGGTGTACATGGGTTGAAGATGTACTAGTAATGTAAATGGGTAATGGTGGTTGCTATGGCAAAGCTTCATGGAAGTCTTGCTCATACTTAGGATTGTAACGCCCATCTCTAAATGCGTCAAATGACGCTCGAGTTTGATACCTCCACATGTGTTCTTTTGTTAAACCACGCAGCCGCATCTGCTCCATCTTGTGCAGTGTCACCCAGAACGTGTATTTCTAACTGCACCAAATGAGATTTAGTCACCTGAAACATACATCAATAAGTCAATCTGGTGTTTCATTTAATGGCAAAAAGTTTTATCATTTTCACTGTACAATTATATTATGCTGTATAAATGATACCTACTCTAATGTCTTAACCATCAAAATGTGTGTGAATGTTTTAATGAACATATAAAAACAATAATTTGACCAGCATCCAGAGGCTTAGCCAGAGACCCGTCTGAACATCTTCAAGACTGGCAGATGACTGGCTATGACATGTAATTACAACTGATAAGACAGGTGGAATTTAGAGGGGGCCAGCTGGCCACTAGATTAACCAATAGTTCCAAGTCTAGGGGCCCACAGTAATGACTATCATTGGCACAACTTGTAGTAAAACAAACAGTTCCAAGTCTAGGGGCCCACAGTAATGACTATTATTGGCACAACTGGTAGTAAAACAAATAGAATGGATCAGTATTAATTAAATAAATGGCTCAAATGGCCGTGATTGATGTGAATGGCTGCCATGCTGCCATGCTGCCATGCTGCCGTCCACATGCTAAGACACATTTTCGATTAATTCAAGACTAGCAAAACATTTCTGGCTAAGGGCCTGATTGGAAAATTTTATTTGGATGAGGCATTCAGTGTAAAGTGCTGGGATATCACTAACAAACCATCTTCCTCCATTAAGTTATGTTCTTCTGCACATGCATGTAAACAGGATAGTTCCCTGAAACATTGAAGTTAAACAGATAAGGGTCACTCTACTTTGAAAAGTATTGTTCCTTTGAGCAGTGAAATCAGAAAACATAGTTTATACTTTATTTGACAATAAAAGCAATGGGACTCTGTACTGTTAATTGAAATGTTTGAATGCTTACAAATTTATGTTTTATACAATGTAGAAATAAGACTATTCAAGTGATCGTAGTTTGAAAATGGTTTATTAAGTATACTTAAATTTGATACATATCTCAAAATGCAGTTGGAAAAAAGATGTTACTTGATGGTAAGTCTGTAGTTAACTGTAATTGTAAGAATGTTCAAAATACTGATTATGAAATATGCGTCACCCAGATGTGCCCTCAGTGACTAATGAAAATAAAGACTATTACATTATGCTAGTTCATACATTGTATTTCACGTTGCTTAGAAGTGCGAGGGGGATTTTGTTCTAGTTGCAACATGGGAGAGATTGTTTTGTGATAAGAGTTCCTTTTTGTTGTTACATTTCTCTGACTCAACCCAAGAATGTGATGTCACCGTGATGTCAATATAATGCTACACACTTTCATTTCAGCACCAGTTGTTATCCTTGTTTTGTCTTTGATAGCTGTAGAGTGAACAGTGATGCATAGATCTGTCATTCTATATCTTCCGTCCTTGTTCATACTGTGAAATGTGCAGCTCGTTTAAGTCTAGTAAAACTACCTCAAAATGAAAACGGATCAAGTACAAATACAGTAATTGTAATGGCCAGTTGTATGGTTCTGTTCGTACATTTTAAATAAATAAGAACATACTCAACTATGACTAAATTAAATTGTATCATTTATCTTCATCTTAAACATTACAGTTCTACACACTATTCTCCAACATTGTGCCGCATTTTGTTCATTTTTTTATTTATGGAATGTCTGTTTTAAAGCTGACATCTGTCAGTTAGTGCAAGTCTGGAACAAGTACTTTCCATCAATGTTAGGTCTTTAGAAAATGCACAGGCCATAAAGCAATTAGGCATTCAACATTTTCCCATCAGGCTATTGGGCTTCCCTTGGTTGACCTTCCCTCAGATGTCTACTGCTCTGCGTATTGGGGCTGGCCATGCATGCCAGCTTGCAAACACACATAGACATCTACTGATAATTTACACATCAAATTGTTTGTTGGCATCTTCTGGGTGACTTGTGTCAAGCTTAAACAACTTTTAACACTAATTTTCATAAAGGGCAAACCAAACATATTCAATATAATAAATTAATATGAATGTAAATATAATAACTTGTTAAGCTTCTCACCGTCTGTGATCAATATGCCAAAAAAGAGTATGGTCATGATAATTAGAAAAAAGAGTTGTAAGAATGTTAAATTTCTAAGACTATGTGCGGAAGAATCTGTAAAATATTTGGGTCATATCATTTCAAATAATACGCTAGATGACAATGATATATCTAGACAATGTCGCCAGTTGTATGCACAAGGCAACATGATCATAAGAAAATTTAATGTGTTCAAATGATGTAAAGAAAACATTGTTTACTCCTTTTTGCTCACCTATGTATACTGCCCATCTATGGTGGAATTTTCATAACTATGCTATCAGGAAATTGTATGTCTCTTACAACAATATATTTTTAATGGTGTTAGGTTATGTCAGATACTGTAGTGCTAGTGAAATGTTTGTTAACAATAATTTACCTAACTGTGCTGCTGTTATTAGAAATTTGACATATATGATATAGATTTATATGCAAACTGCAGTTCTAAAAAAACATTGATTCGTAGCATTATAAATAGTGACATGAAATACATGTTTAGAATATGGAAATACTGGTTCAATTCCCTGTATATACATTTTGTTGACGGGTGATTTTTCATTCTGTACATTGTAATTATTGTTTATAACACAACTATAGAACCATGATATTGATAATGTACAAGTTTGTATGTTGCATGGAGTCTGTGAATAAACTAATATTATTATTATTATTATTAAGATAAGGTATGCAAATTGTTAGGAACTTTATTTAAAAGATTTACTACAAACATCACTGTGTCAGTATGTGGGCCTACATGTTATAGCATGGCATGGGAGTGGTTTAAACTTTGGCCGTTATTACACGTTAAACTTTAACTCTACTTCTGTACAGAAAGAAAACAAAATAAAGTTTATGTTCTTGGAAATAATGCCTAAAAAGGTTGTTAGCAGTTATTTTCAAAACTGTTTGGCAAACTTAGTGATGAGTGCCGGCTAAGACTCAGATCATGACAGGGCCAGGAGTACCAGAAGGGACGATCAATTCAATCAAAGTCACCGTTTTCAAGTGATTTTAAAAACGTATGCCGTGTCGCGTTTCGACTTGCGTACACAATAAACACAGTCTACCTTAGCATATTCTGTGAATACACTATCGACAGATCTCCCTGTCATACCGACTTTCTACGATATGTTGTTGGTAATGGCCCAAATCCTATTAGCTGATACAACTATACATCACTTGATAATTAAATTAGATGGAAGCTTGTTGCAACGAACCGACCCAAGCGAGCGCAAAACTGAAAGCTGTGCCAAGCGTGGCAATACTTACCATGGTAGTCGCTAGGCGTCGCGATCAAAATGCAATTCGTGCTAATTTGAAGATGCACAGTCGCGTATTACGTACATAGCACCATCAATCACGTTTAGTTGATAAGAAAAACGTATACCCCTGTTCACATTAGAACATTAAACACTACTCAACAAAGCGTTCTTTAAATATAAGATTGCGAATATGTCTTAAAGCGAGGCTTCCTTGGATATATGTCGACAAGAGTTTCCATGTTTAAATGTTTTCTTAGACATTTTAGATACTATATGCCAACACGAGTTTTCATTTACGATTTTCATTCGCCGGTTAATTTTGCTTTCTCGACCTGCGAATCTGGTTGCAATCCTTATCCGTTGACGCTAATCCAGAGAATCAATCGATTGTATTGTATTTTATTCAGTTCCAACAAATTAAGTCCTAATTAATTTAAGATCCATGCAGTAACACGACAGATAACACGTACCATATGAAACACTACGTATAAAAGTAAAACGATAAAAATAATAGGAACAATAAGAATATAAAACCACACAATATCAACTTGTATAGCAATGCTGGCTTATTAAAACATTACCATTATACATAGAAAAGTAAAAGATGTTGATATATCTCCAAGAAAGGAAATAAGAAAAACTTAAAGAACTACATGCCGACCGATATGTCTGTTATCAAATTAGCATACACATTACTCACAAAGATACTAACGAATAGGCCAGAGAAGATACTTGACGAAAACCAACCACGAGAGCAAGCATGATTTAGAAGCAGGTATTCAACTACAGACCACATACACGTCGTAAACCAACTGAAAGAGAAGTGCCGAGAATATAATACCCCGCTCTGCATCGCTTTGGCATGACTACGAGAAAGCTTTCGATCGGTGCAAACTCAAGCGTTACTGACCTCCCTTCAAGAATAGGGGATATAATATAGAACTTCTGAAAGACATTTATACCAACAGCTCGGTGACAGTCCACCTACACAAAAAGAGCAACAAGATCAACATCAACAGAGGAGTACGACAGGGTGACACCATATCGCCCAAGCTGTCTACGACAACACTCGAAAGCATATTCCAAAGACTGACCTGGGAAACCGGAGACTTGAGGATAGACGGAGCTTATCTCAGCCATTTTCGCTTCGCCGACGACATACTCATATGCGCTACTACACCACAAAAACTACAAAAAATGCTGCAGGAGCTAGCTGATGAAAGTAAAAAACAAGATCTGAAGATGAAAATTTCGAAGACAAAAATTATGATAAAAAATAACACACCAATATATATCAACATCACGCAGATAGAAAACGTTGAAAGCTACGTCTATCTGCGACAGCGACACAGCATCAGAGACAAAAAACAAGACAAGGAGATTCAAAGAAGAATCACCTCCGGCTAGCGCTGGACAGCGCATTCGCCAAACACCGCGATATCTTCAAGGGTAACTTTGGAACCTGCTTGAAGTGCTAAGTCTACAACTCATGCGTACTTCCAACGATGACATACGGCGCGGAAACATGGGCACTCAACATCCAGGCAAATAATAAGCTAGCAGCCGCACAAACAAAGATGGAAAGAAGTATGTTAAGCATCACATATCGGGATAAAAAAAAACATCTGGATAAGACTGAAGACAAAAGTCATAGACGTGATAAAACAAATCAGAAGACAGAAGTGGACCTGGGCAGGGCACACCAGCAGACTACGAGATAACGTATGGACATCGCACATCACAACCTGGAGACCTTATGTAGGGAAACGATCTAGAAGAAGACCGACGAGACGGTGGAGAGACGAACTAGACGAGTACTGGAAGGGCACCATCTGGCAAAGGGTAGCTAGCGCAAGACAGGCAGATTTGGAAACGACATGCTGAGGCCTTTGCCCAACCACGGGACACTACGGCTGCACAATGATGATGATGATAGAAATGTTCTTGGGTTTAGAAAAACAAACTATAGAATTATGTAGACAATCTATATAAATCTATTTTTTAGAATTCTACAGATTGACGGTGAAGTGTTATTGTTCCTAACAGATCGATAGGACGAATCTAACTGTGAATGCACATACTTGTGTAAACAGATCAGATCTACCACTTCCCTATGTGGTTCATGTCTAAAATGGTGGCTAAGCTAGCGCAGGGTATATGTTTCATAGGAGAACTGTATTTGGATTTGTAACAAGGATATTTAATTATTATTTTATTCTTATCCGATATATATATATATTCAGATCATGTTGTTAGAACATATATATATATCCGATATACATATATATATATATATCGGATATATATATATATGTTCTAACAACATGATCTGAAAGTCTGTTGGGTTTAGGGATCCATGTCTGGTTTATGATACGTGTCTTCATGATTATAATCTTTCAGGCTGTTCCAAAATATTATCAACCACAATATACCTCATAATTAATGTACACATTTTTGATGGAAATAATTTATCAACTGGACTGCATTTAGATTTGCAACCACAGTGCACTAGGTCATGACATGGCATCGATGTCTCTAGTAATTCAATTCCAAAATGGCTTCCATACTGAATCAGTTACACTCCAACCACATGCAGTATCCAAGACTAAGCATATGGGGATTTGGCCCAAGAGCTTGTGACCTCACATAACCTAATTGGTAAGTAGCGCTCTTCACCTGTTGATGCAATGCATGTTTTGTTGATGTGGTATTCCAAGTAGTACCAGATCCCGGCCTGAGCAAAGCCTGCTCAGTGTAAACGTCTTAATATTAATGACGGACTTTGAGTACACTAGTCGATTATTTTCTTATGGTTGTGGCGACATGCTAACCATGCCGACTTCTTTCCTCGACCAAGGAAACTGTAACACCAACTGAGGGCATGACAAAACATTAATGTATCACATTTCATTCACAGGTTGTTTGCAACGGCATGGGTTGCAATGGGACAAAAGTGGGTTTCATAGCCAAAAAGCTCATATATTTTAACAGCAAGGAATTGCCATACGGCCAGAATAACCACATTTGCATACACTGTCGGATAGCCACTTTGGAAAATCCTTGGTTAACATAATGTGCCACATAGAGTAATATGCATGCCGATGTCTGCCTCCTCGTGTGTACATGGCTGACGGTACTGTAGGTCGTTGGTGGCTTTCTGGACTATGATCACTGTTATTTGATTTTGTGTGCTGGTGATTACCTATCCACCAGAAACGTATAACATTACACAATGTAACAAATAATGAAACAACTTCAAAGTGGTTTAGCTATGTATTGTGTGTTCTCTTGTTGGTTGCTTGACGATGTCAGCAAAATACCTATCACAACAGTACATAGCCGTCTGACAGTTGCCAACTGGGGTGTAATGTAGAACATATATGATACATTATAGTGCTGGGTATCATCGTCATGCAACTGTCCGCCTACGCCTGGTAAAGCATGTGGATGATAACATCACCATCCAACACCTATGTATCGAGCTATAGAGCAACCTGCGATGATATGTATGGCTTTGTTTGGTACTTCACTCGGTCAGATTTTGATCCTTGTCATAGTTGGCGCTATTTAGTCGTTTCGTCGAGTGTCTTCTCGCCATATCAAATTCAAAGCCTGACCCCGAATAGCATTGGCGTAGTCTTGTTGAAACTCCCGCAAACGTGACTTCTACGAACGCAACGTGAGTACAATATCCCATTTTTTCATTTATAATAGTTACGTGTTACACGCCCGCAGAAAGATGTTATGTACAAGTACTTACGAATGTATTGTTTCTTTGACAGAATACGACGTATTAAATAAAACATATTTAGATAACATTCCGATACCGTGATGCCAATATAACGTTAAAGGGAATAAAAACATATATTGCTTGAATTTATGTTATATTACATCCTGCTATCTATTTCCACGTCCACCAAGCAACAACAACAAAATTCAATGAATTATAAATTCCACATTTTATGCTGTACATCCGGACATTTTCGAATATGCATATTTTTGGCGCGCTTTTCGGGATGCCGAGATGTGACGTCACTTATGACTCAAACTCGCATCAGGCCGACCCTTTCCATGCATTCAGAGCATGTTTACAAGTACAGCTTTTGGGTCGAAACGAGCGTCAGAATGAGGTATTGTGCAATTTTCCGACGTAATACAAACACTAGTCATCATAGAGGAACAAGCAGTTATCTTACGGTTCCACATGAATCCAATTTTATTCAAAACAACGTATGCGAATGAGCCTACATTACAAGTCGACTAGGTTTCGCCGAGCTTGGGCTCGTTTTCAGAATAATTATATCGAATGCAACCAACGGGAGATAATCTACACCAATAAACATACATAGCAAACATATATTGTATCCAGCTACATAAAGTAACGTGTATAATCTCATAATATCACTAGAATATCGATATATGAAGGAGTTGTACAATTTACCATAACAACTTAAATCAGTTAGAGAGTTTCCGGTGGTCGCGGTAGCTCAGTGGGTAGGCGCGTTGGTTACTTGTCATTTATTTTACAATCGGGCGACGCCGGTTCAATCCTGACAGCATGCAAACTATTGATTTTCTTTACACTTTTTTTGTTTATGTTTTCACGAAGTAATATAAACCAAATCATTTAGTATACTATGATGCACTGTTTGTAAATAATTTTTATTTTGTAGTAATTATTTATTCGCCACAAAAATGAAAATATGGTCATTATATAACGATGTTTCTAAATTTTATTTATCCAAACAAATATAATGTAATGGATATCTAATTTATTAATTGTAAATATATTGTACAGTAATATATTGTAATTATATATGTGAAAACAGATTGTGATCTGTCTGGATAAATACAATTTAGAAACATCGTTGTATATAATGACCATATTTTCATTTTTGTGGCGAATAAATAATTACTACAAAAATAAAATATTTACAAACAGTGCATCATAGTATACTAAATGATTTGGTTTATATTATTTCGTGAAAACATCAACAAAAAAGTGTAAATAAAATCAATAGTTTGCATGCTGTCAGGATTGAACCGGCGTCGCCCGATTGTAAAACAGATGCTAAGGAACCAGCGCGTTTACCAACTGAGCTATCACGGCCGGCAGAAATTCGCTGACTGATTTCAGTTGTTATGATAAATTGTACAACTCCTCCTTCATAGATTCATATTCTAGTGATATTATGAGATTTTACACGTTACTTTCAGTAGCTGGATACGATATATGTTTGCTATGTATGTATATTGGTGTACATTATCTCCCGTTGGTTGCATTCGATATAATTATTCTGAAAACGAGCCCAGGGCCAAGCTCGGCGAAACCTAGTCGACTTGTAGGCTCATTCGCATTCATTGTTTTGAATAAAATTGAATTCATGTGGAACCGTAAGATAACTGCTTGTTCCTCTATGATGACTAGTGTTTGTATTACATCGGATTATTGCATAACAACTTATTCTGACGCTCGTTTCGACCCCAACATTATCCATGTAAACATGCTCTGAATGCATAGAAAGGGTCGGCCTGCTGCGAGTGTGAGTCATGTGTGACGTTAAGATACCACGTGATCGCCTAGCTCATTAAATTTGTATTTTCCGCGGGAATCGCTACACAGACGGGTTTTAAATCGAATTTATGCTACAAATGTATTTTTCTGTATTGTTTAAATGTTCTCGAATGTTACATGCAATATTAAACTTTCTGTACACATGGAAAACGGATTTGAGCTAATGCCTTGTTTTTATTTCTTTTAATGGACGTTTGGGCTACGGGTAGTATAGTAGCTAGGTTTTCTGTCATTATCATACGTGGAAGACCGTGGATTTTATATTGGCTCCTTCTTCACAATTACCAATGAAATACACCGCATTAATGTGTTCTGATGCATGAACATGATATGAACACTGCAAAAACATGATCAAAACATTGATTATTTAGGAAGACCATCTAATGAGGTTCAATATTGTATTATATTTATGATATTTATTTAGCAAAGTAGTTTTGTAAGCCATAGTACGCCATAATATGTGATGTTTTGTTGAGTTTTTACTTGGCAGTTTGAACATTATCTTCCAACTCAACCGATACCTGTGATATAATTGGCCCTTAGTTTTGAGAATATAGCTCAGCAACAACTCTCAATAAGAATTGCCACACTGTGAAGATAAGGGTATTCATATATGAACCACATATGGATTCCTCAACCTCAAGAGGCATTTAAATCATGTTTGTAAAGTATATGTGCATGGCAGCCATCTTGAATTTCAATTTGGCCATTATCTGAGGATATAGCATATGGCAGAAATGGGTTCCTTTACCATGAAAATGTTGGTTTATACACAAAGAACATGTTTATATGTTGCTTAGAAGTTGAGATATTTGGGTGATGGATTTCCATGGCGGTCATCTTGACGAATTCCACGATGTTACCACTCTGGTGGAGAAGAAAGAATGCCTATTTCTTGTTGATATCTCTGTACGTGTTTGTAGTTTTTCACTGTGGCTTCTTGTGTTAATCACCTGTGACTTTCAGGAACATCTGCTTTGATGGACACAATGCGCATTCACAGTCCTGGGTGATCGAGTTCACCCCGTTGATGATTTTGAATATTTGGATTGTGTCTGTTCTCTGTCTTCTGTAATTCAGTGTAGGGAGTTTTAACTCTTCCAGTCTGCTACCGTATGGTAGTCCTTTTGTTTCTGGCACTAGTCGGGTTGCTCGCCGCTGAACTTAATTGCTCGATGATGAGATATCGGTCTTTCTTCAGATACATGATGCATATTCCAGGTGTGGTCTGATCATTGTCCTGTAGAACCGTAAGACTGTCTTCTTGTTGAGATGCCGGAATGTTCTGGCTAGACATCCCAGAACTCGATTGGCTTTCTTGACACTATTCTCGGTGTGGTCAGAGAACTTGAGTTGTAGGTCAATAGTTATACTCCGAGGTCCTTCTCTGAGGTTACTACATCGAACATATGACCGTCTCCCCTGCCCTTGTTCAGGTGGTATTCATTGTGTGGGTTTTAATGCCCGATGTGGAGAACATGACATTTGTCCGGATGGAATCTCAATTGCATCCTTTCTGGCCAATATTGAAGTTTTGTTACGTCTTCTTGGAAAGCGTTGGAAGCATTGGCGTCATCTGTGAGAGCTGCGTATAGCTTGGTGTCATCTGCAAACATGGAGGTCAGATAGTCCTTGTGTCCCAGGATATCACTAACAAACATTGTGAACAGTATTGGTCCGAAATTAAACTGACCCTTGGGAAACTCCGCTGAGTACACTTCTCCAGTCTGATTGTACTCCATGTATCGATACCTTCTGTCTCCGATTGCACAGGAGTAGTAAAGGAGGTTAAGTACCGCGCGCACCTGTCGCGTCGCGGTGGAAGTGGAAAAGTACCCGGATGTAGGTCAAGGTCAAAGGTCAAGGTCAAGTCCCCGGATGTAGGTCAAGGTCAAGTACCCGGATGTAGGTCAAGGTCACGTGTCGCCCCTACCGGAATTTTCCTGAACTAAAATAGCGCCACCTAACGGATACTTGGTGAACTAAATATAATAGCGCCACCTAACGGATACTTGGTGAACTAAATATTTCCCGCCAAAACTTGAATAGCGCCACCTAGCGGATAGTTGGTGAACTAAAATTATTTCCCGCCAAAACTATAAACGCGCCCCTGGCGGATAGTTGGTGAACTAATTATTTCCCGCCAAAACCAAAATAGCTCCCCCTGGCGGATAGTTGGTAAACTAAATTATTTCCCGCCAAAAAAATAATAATATTATTTCCCGCCAAAACTCTAAAAGCGCCCCCTGCCGGATAGTTGGTGAATTAAAATAGCTCCCCTGGCGGATAGTTGATTAACTAAAACAGCGCCCCCTATCGAAATTTTTTCGGTACTAGTTATACAAGTGGTGTCATATTGTGGACAAGTTGTAAACTAAATGTTCTAGTACTGCAAATATTCGTGTCTCTTGCACGCTTGCGTGCAATAGAGCCCCCTGACGGGTACATCACGAACTACAAACATCATCCCCTAGTGGACAAGTGAGCGAACCACATATGAGTACTGCAAATATTCGTGTCTCTTGATTTTTCTCGTCCATAAACACCTGGTGGATATATAATCATCAACTGAAAGCACCCCTGTTAGATAAGTGGTGAACTAAATAACTACTCAGCAGTCCGCGCTTGTGTACATTCTACTCAGCAGTCCGCGCTTGTGTACATTCTACTCAGCAGTCCGTGCTTTTGAATTTTCTACAATATGTGATCTTTCGGCACGCCCACGTGACCTTTATGTTCTGTTCCATAATCTTTTCGGCACGCCCACGTGATCTTTATGGTCTGTGGACTGGTTATAAAAGGCCTGCGTCTGCTTTTGTGGTCATTATAGCTTACATCTTGAAAATGGGTGTGAATTCATCTACTGACAACGTCCGAGATATTGCTACCGACAATGACCGAGATGTTGCGGGTAGCAACAAGCGAAGACACCCGGTGGCCGACCTTTGTGTCTATCAACCTGCCAAGCGTCTGTCTCCGTCACTGATCACATCCGACCACCGCAAGGAGACACGACACCTCATGAGGTTGTCTGTCGAGAAACTTCGCGAGATGCACAAGACTCGCAAGACCCACAACCCGGAGTCTTACCTGCGACGCTTCGTTCTCGTTAAGAACACACTGTCCAGGATAAAGCACGAACATCAGCATCAACATCAACTCGTGTGTTCATCATCATCATCATCACCATCATAAGAAAAATTTGACGAAATTCCAAGAAACGGTTCTTTTCAGAGCCAACCACATTCTCACAAAAGAGTATTAGCTATTCTCATAGGTTAGAAATTTCGTGCTCGTTCGGCACGCCCACGTGACCTTTCGGCACATTCACTATCTATATAAACGCGGAGCTCTACCAGTCGGATCATCATTCGTATCACAACGACACCACGGCTAACATCATCATGTTGAAGATATCATATTACTACCCTTGCGATACATCAGACTCGAGTGATATGATTCGAATGAGTGCTGCCGAGGAGGAGTCCCTATCGACCCTGAAACAACTACCACCATCGCAGAGACCCTTCACCTGCCCAGACTGTGGGGGATCGTTCACACAGAAATATAATAGCAAGCGCCACGTAACCAGCGGATGTTGTGCACGTCGGAAGAGGACGACCAATGAAGCCAAGTTGTATACGTCAGTGGTGAGTCATACTTTGTATTGTTTTACTATGTACTTTCACCATCGTCGCCCCTGCGTATGTTTACCTCTGCTAAAATGGCATCCCTGTATATGTTTACTTCCGTTAAAATGGCGTCGTTATCACCGTACTCTAGCAACGGTGTACTATTCCCATTCATTCTTTAATATTTTTTTAAATATTATTGAAATATTCTTGCAGGATTACATTGAAGGCTCGCTACCATCAAAGCGTCAACGAATGGTCTCTGTGTCGACAGAGACGATTAACGACAACAGAACATCATCGATACCAACTGCCGTTCCTGACGACGTCACAACTACCCATGCTGTCAATGTCACAACTTCTACCCAGCCTGCCAACGTCACAACTTCTGCTCCTGACTTTACTGGTCCGAACTTTACCATTGATTTCCCTGTAATTGAAATGAAGAAGACGCTGGCACGACACATATCATGTAACATCTTTGAACTCTCAAGACGACAATGTCGTGGTTGCAAGATAGACCATCCTAGTCAATGTCATCACGATTGTATGTTATCTGATGACATTCTAATTTGCATGCACTTTGACGAGGCTGTGGAGACCATTAATTCAACCGCAGTGGTGAAAGACTGTTTGAGTGTTTTGTTAGACGCGGGTGTGAAGCTATCCGATGTGACAGTCGAACAGTTGTGTAATATCAATACTTGGTTGCAAGAATCTGTTTCGAAACAGTGGCGAAACACTATGAAACATATGGTTCTGGCAGTAATGGAGGGTGACCTGTAAAGAACTTTCTTTTGTGTTGTACACGATTAAACTTTGCAAGACTCTGTATCAATGTCTCTGGTTCTTTTAGTTATGGAGCGTGACATGTAAATACGTTTGTGTTGTTCACGAATAAACTGTGCAAACCTCATCTTGTGTCTTTTTCATAGTGTAATGCAAAGCGTATGTTGGGAACCTTACTAATAGTCTTACACTATATAGATACATACATATATATATAATTGAACTCAGACCAACTAGTTGCACTAACGAAACACTATGCTTTGACCAACACGTGTCGCGAAAACGAAACACTATGCTTTGACCAACATGTGTCACGAATTGAACTTAGATCAACTAGGCACATCACACGAAACTATGACCGATATATGGCACGAGACTTCGGATGACACGTCACACGAGAGTACCGACGAGACAAGAGACGAGACTATGACCGAGATACGTCACGAGACTACGGATGACACGAGACTACGGATGACACATCACACGAGAGTACCGACGAGACAAGAGACGAGACTGTGACCGAGATATGTCACGAGACTACGGATGACACATCACACGAGACTACGGATGACTAAAATATCTAAGTCACACCAACACTAAAAATGTCTAAGTCCTACCAACACTAAAAATATATAAGTCCCACCAACACTAAAAATGTCTAAGTCCTACCAACACTAAAAATGTCTAAGTTCCACCAACAATAAAAATGTCTAAGTCCTACCAACACTAAAAATATCTAAGTCCCACCAACACTAAAAATATCTAAGTCCCACCAACACTAAAAATGTCTAAGTCCTACCAACACTAAAAATATATAAGTCCCACCAACACTAAAAATGTCTAAGTCCCACCAACAATAAAAATGTCTAAGTCCTACCAACACTAAAAATATCTAAGTCCCATCAACACTAAAAATATCTAAGTCCTACCAACACTAAAAATATCTAAGTCCCACCAACACTAAAAATGTCTAAGTCCTACCAACACAAAAAATGTCTAAGTCCTACCAACACTAAAAATGTCTAAGTCCTACCAACACTAAAAATGTATAAGTCCTACCAACACTAAAATTGTCTAAGCCCTAACAACACTAAAAATGTATAAGTCCCACCAACACAAAAAAATGTATAAGTCCGACCAACACTAAAAATATCTAAGTCCCACCAACACTAAAAATGTCTAAGTCCTACCAACACTAAAAATATATAAGTCCTACCAACACTAAAAATATATAAGTCCTACCAACACTAAAAATATCTAAGTCCCACCAACACTAAAAATGTCTAAGTCCTACCAACACAAAAAATGTCTAAGTCCTACCAACACTACAAATTTCTAAGTCCCACAACACTAAACATGTCTAAGTCCTACCAACACTAAAAATTTCTAAGTCCTATCAACACTAAAAATGTCTAAATCCTACCAACACTAAAAATTTATAAGTCCTACCATCACTAAAAATGTCTAAGTCCTACCAACACTAAACATTTCTAAGTCCTACCAACACTAAAAATGTCTAAGTCCTACCAACACTAAAAATGTCTAAGTCCTACCAACACTAAAAATGTCTAAATCCCACCAACACTAACAATTTCTATGAGACTTCGGATGACACGTCACACGAGAGTACCGACGAGACAAGAGACGAGACTATGGCCGAGATACACCACAATAGACGGGTTATCGCGTGAGATTTGCTTCAGAAGCAAAGCAAAACAAAGCAAATAGACGGGTTATCGCGTGAGATTTGCTTCAGAAGCAAAGCAAAGCAAAGCAAATAGACGGGTTATCGCGTGAGATTTGCTTCAGAAGCAAAGCAAAGCAAAGCAAATAGACGGGTTATCGCGTGAGATTTGCTTCAGAAGCAAAGCAAAGCAAAGCAAATAGACGGGTTATCGCGTGAGATTTGCTTCTGAAGCAAAGCAAAGCAAAGCAAATAGATGGGTTATCAAAGCAAAGCAAAGCAAATAGACGGGTTATCAAAGCAAAGCAAAGCAAATAGGGACTATGACCGAGATATGTCACGAGACTATGGATGACACATCACACGAGAGTACGGTCTATAGACACGAGTTGTACAAACGAAACACTACACTTTGACCAACACGTGACACAAATTGAACTCAGATCAACTAGTCACGCAAACGAAACACTACACTTTGACTAACACGTGTCAAACGAATTGAACTTAGCTCAACTAGACACATCACACGAGACTATGACCGAGATATGGCACGAGACTTCGGATGCCACGTCACACGAGACAAGAGACGAAACTATGGCCGAGATATGTCACGAGATTACGGATGACACATCACACGAGACTATGGCCGAGATATATCACGAGACTTTGGATGACACGTCACACGAGAGTACCGGTGAGACAAGAGACGAGACTATGTCCGAGATATGTCACGAGACTATGACCGATATATGTCACGAGACTATGACCGAGACTACGGATGACACATCACACGAGAGTACGGACGAGACAAGAGATATGCTACGAGACTACGGATGACACATCACACGAGACTACGGATGTCACATCACACGAGAGTACGGTCGAGACAAGAGATATGCTACGAGACTACGGATGACACATCACACGAGACTACGGATGACACGTCACACGAGAGTACCGACGAGAAAAGAGACGAGACTATGACCGAGATATGTCACGAGACTACGGATGACACATCACACGAGAGTACCGACGAGACACGAGTTGTACAAACGAAACACTATGCTTTGATCAACACGTGTCACGAATTGAACTTAGATCAACTAGTTGGACAAACGAAACACTAATCTTAACGTGGAACTTTTTAGTGTCGGTAGTACTCGGAACTTTTTAGTGTCGGTAGTACTCGGAACTTTTTAGTGTCGTTAGTACTCGAAACTTTTTAGTGTCGGTAGTACTCGAAACTTTTTAGTGTCGTTAGTACTCGGAACTTTTTAGTGTCGTTAGTACTCGGAACTTTTTAGTGTCGGTAGTACTCGGAACTTTTTAGTGTCGGTAGTACTCGGAACTTTTTAGTGTCGGTAGTACTCGGAACTTTTTAGTGTCGGTAGTACTCGGAACTTTTTAGTGTCGTTAGTACTCGGAACTTGTTAGTGTCGGTAGTACTCGGAACTTTTTAGTGTCGGTAGTACTCGGAACTTTTTAGTGTTGGTAGTACTCGGAACTTTTTAGTGTCGGTAGTACTCGGAACTTTTTAGTATCGGTAGCACTCGGAACTTTTTAGTGTCGGTAGGACTCGAACTTTTTAACACACGACCATAGCAAGCGAATTTGAAAACTGCTACGATCGAAAACGACTATGTCAATAACATGTAAGGACAACCACCTGACAGGACTTCATTCAATGAGGTGCCAAACATCACATACCTTCATGTCAAGAGACGATCATTTGGTCGGATTCATGTCCAACGAGGCGACCATAGGACTCGTACGAGGTATCGCTTCTTTTAATGGAAAACATATGTATATGAAGCAGCCGTCTTTTCAACGTAACAATTCCATATTTTCAAATAGTGCGAGCGATAAGATACGATACGACCTTCTCGAGAGTCGAAAAAGGAAAGACCAGAATCGTTGGAAGCACGGTATATACACTAGTTTTCGGCGTGATCTCATTTGCATAGTCAATCAGACCGAACGTACATCACGTGACTTCCCTTAACACAAAAACTGTGCACGTTCATGAGACAGGCGACATCTGATGGCCCCAACGGATAGCAGTGTAACTACTCAGAATAACGCCAACTACCGGCCATGATAGATATCTATTCGTTGACACTTCCGGGAATAACGGAAGCGTAGAGGCCGCCATGACAGTCAAGTAACTTCCGGTGCGACGTCACTTCCGACGTGTCGTCCCTAGTAGAGGCTGCCATGACAGTCAAGTAACTTCCGGTACGACGTCACTTCCGGTGTAGCGCCCCTAGTGGATAATCGGAGTACTACGTCACATGGTGGCGCCATCTAGCGGTTAAAAATATATAATTAGGTTAGCTAGAGAAAAAAAGTTGGGGTTAACCTCGCGAAAATTTAACGTTTTTGTCCCTCTGGAAATTTATACAACAACCACTTTAGTGGTTGTTGTTAAAATTTTCGCGAGGTTAACCCCAACTTTTTTTCCCAAAACTTGAATAGCGCCACCTAGCGGATAGTTGGTGAACTAAAATTATTTCCCGCCAAAACTATAAACGCGCCCCTGGCGGATAGTCGGTGAACTAATTATTTCCCGCCAAAACCAAAATAGCTCCCCCTGGCGGATAGTTGGTAAACTAAATTATTTCCCGCCAAAAAAATAATAATATTATTTCCCGCCAAAACTCTAAAAGCGCCCCCTGCCGGATAGTTGGTGAATTAAAATAGCTCCCCTGGCGGATAGTTGATTAACTAAAACAGCGCCCCCTATCGAAATTTTTTCGGTACTAGTTATACAAGTGGTGTCATATTGTGGACAAGTTGTAAACTAAATGTTCTAGTACTGCAAATATTCGTGTCTCTTGCACGCTTGCGTGCAATAGAGCCCCCTGACGGGTACATCACGAACTACAAACATCATCCCCTAGTGGACAAGTGAGCGAACCACATATGAGTACTGCAAATATTCGTGTCTCTTGATTTTTCTCGTCCATAAACACCTGGTGGATATATAATCAGCAACTGAAAGCACCCCTGTTAGATAAGTGGTGAACTAAATAACTACTCAGCAGTCCGCGCTTGTGTACATTCTACTCAGCAGTCCGTGCTTTTGAATTTTCTACAATATGTGATCTTTCGGCACGCCCACGTGACCTTTATGTTCTGTTCCATAATCTTTTCGGCACGCCCACGTGATCTTTATGGTCTGTGGACTGGTTATAAAAGGCCTGCGTCTGCTTTTGTGATCATTATAGCTTACATCTTGAAAATGGGTGTGAATTCATCTACTGACAACGTCCGAGATATTGCTACCGACAATGACCGAGATGTTGCGGGTAGCAACAAGCGAAGACACCCGGTGGCCGACCTTTGTGTCTATCAACCTGCCAAGCGGCTGTCTCCGTCACTGATCACATCCGACCACCGCAAGGAGACACGACACCTCATGAGGTTGTCTGTCGAGAAACTTCGCGAGATGCACAAGACTCGCAAGACCCACAACCCGGAGTCTTACCTGCGACGCTTCGTTCTCGTTAAGAACACACTGTCCAGGATAAAGCACGAACATCAGCATCAACATCAACTCGTGTGTTCATCATCATCATCACCATCATAAGAAAAATTTGACGAAATTCCAAGAAACGGTTCTTTTCAGAGCCAACCACATTCTCACAAAAGAGTATTAGCTATTCTCATAGGTTAGAAATTTCGTGCTCGTTCGGCACGCCCACGTGACCTTTCGGCACATTCACTATCTATATAAACGCGGAGCTCTACCAGTCGGATCATCATTCGTATCACAACGACACCACGGCTAACATCATCATGTTGAAGATATCATATTACTACCCTTGCGATACATCAGACTCGAGTGATATGATTCGAATGAGTGCTGCCGAGGAGGAGTCCCTATCGACCCTGAAACAACTACCACCATCGCAGAGAGCCTTCACCTGCCCAGACTGTGGGGGATCGTTCACACAGAAATATAATAGCAAGCGCCACGTAACCAGCGGATGTTGTGCACGTCGGAAGAGGACGACCAATGAAGCCAAGTTGTATACGTTAGTGGTGAGTCATACTTTGTATTGTTTTACTATGTACTTTCACCATCGTCGCCCCTGCGTATGTTTACCTCTGCTAAAATGGCATCCCTGTATATGTTTACTTCCGTTAAAATGGCGTCGTTATCACCGTACTCTAGCAACGGTGTACTATTCCCATTCATTCTTTAATATTTTTTTTTTTAAATATTATTGAAATATTCTTGCAGGATTACATTGAAGGCTCGCTACCATCAAAGCGTCAACGAATGGTCTCTGTGTCGACAGAGACGATTAACGACAACAGAACATCATCGATACCAACTGCCGTTCCTGACGACGTCACAACTACCCATGCTGTCAATGTCACAACTTCTACCCAGCCTGCCAACGTCACAACTTCTGCTCCTGACTTTACTGGTCCGAACTTTACCATTGATTTCCCTGTAATTGAAATGAAGAAGACGCTGGCACGACACATATCATGTAACATCTTTGAACTCTCAAGACGACAATGTCGTGGTTGCAAGATAGACCATCCTAGTCAATGTCATCACGATTGTATGTTATCTGATGACATTCTAATTTGCATGCACTTTGACGAGGCTGTGGAGACCATTAATTCAACCGCAGTGGTGAAAGACTGTTTGAGTGTTTTGTTAGACGCGGGTGTGAAGCTATCCGATGTGACAGTCGAACAGTTGTGTAATATCAATACTTGGTTGCAAGAATTTGTTTCGAAACAGTGGCGAAACACTATGAAACATATGGTTCTGGCAGTAATGGAGGGTGACCTGTAAAGAACTTTCTTTTGTGTTGTACACGATTAAACTTTGCAAGACTCTGTATCAATGTCTCTGGTTCTTTTAGTTATGGAGCGTGACATGTAAATACGTTTGTGTTGTTCACGAATAAACTGTGCAAACCTCATCTTGTGTCTTTTTCATAGTGTAATGCAAAGCGTATGTTGGGAACCTTACTAATAGTCTTACACTATATAGATACATACATATATATATATATATAATTGAATTCAGACCAACTAGTTGCACTAACGAAACACTATGCTTTGACCAACACGTGTCGCGAAAACGAAACACTATGCTTTGACCAACATGTGTCACGAATTGAACTTAGATCAACTAGGCACATCACACGAAACTATGACCGATATATGGCACGAGACTTCGGATGACACGTCACACGAGAGTACCGACGAGACAAGAGACGAGACTATGACCGAGATACGTCACGAGACTACGGATGACACGAGACTACGGATGACACATCACACGAGAGTACCGACGAGACAAGAGACGAGACTGTGACCGAGATATGTCACGAGACTACGGATGACACATCACACGAGACTACGGATGACTAAAATATCTAAGTCACACCAACACTAAAAATGTCTAAGTCCTACCAACACTAAAAATATATAAGTCCCACCAACACTAAAAATGTCTAAGTCCTACCAACACTAAAAATGTCTAAGTTCCACCAACAATAAAAATGTCTAAGTCCTACCAACACTAAAAATATCTAAGTCCCACCAACACTAAAAATATCTAAGTCCCACCAACACTAAAAATGTCTAAGTCCTACCAACACTAAAAATATATAAGTCCCACCAACACTAAAAATGTCTAAGTCCCACCAACAATAAAAATGTCTAAGTCCTACCAACACTAAAAATATCTAAGTCCCATCAACACTAAAAATATCTAAGTCCTACCAACACTAAAAATATCTAAGTCCCACCAACACTAAAAATGTCTAAGTCCTACCAACACAAAAAATTTCTAAGTCCTACCAACACTAAAAATGTCTAAGTCCTACCAACACTAAAAATGTATAAGTCCTACCAACACTAAAATTGTCTAAGCCCTAACAACACTAAAAATGTCTAAGTCCCACCAACACAAAAAAATGTATAAGTCCGACCAACACTAAAAATATCTAAGTCCCACCAACACTAAAAATGTCTAAGTCCTACCAACACTAAAAATATATAAGTCCTACCAACACTAAAAATGTCTAAGTCCTACCAACACTAAAAAT